>KK503110.1:11851-47538 GCA_000688735.1 Glossina austeni | reverse complement strand
TCGAATTGATTGGAGTCAGTCAGTAGTGTTTCTTCTTTTTTTCTTCGATTAACAAAAAGGGAAGAAACCTTTACAAAAAAAAATTACATAAAGTGATATATATTTTAATGTATTTAATGCAACAAATCGCCTCTTTCAACTAATATGCACCTCTATAACAGACACCATTCTCCATTTACATATCCTTTTATGCATTCTGCCGTAGCACTTGATTAAAGTGATTCCTCTGGCCCGAGTTGAAGCACATTCTTCAACAATTTGCTTCTGCGTCTAGGTTTTCTTAGTCAACGAATTAAATTCGGAGCCTATTGCCTTTAGTCAATGTTCACCTTCTGGAGATTTCACGGCTTCTTCAATTGTACGCGAATATTCGGCAATGGAATTTAACATTTCAGAAACGGACTCAACATAGCGAAACTTTTCTGCGGTTCTAAATAGCTGAGGTCTTCCACGCCAATCATCGGACAATGTTTATTACAATATCTTCATTAGACGTGCCAATTGAAACAACAATGCAACCTTGAAAAGCTTCATCGCCATCACAATCATTTACGTCATTTTCGCTATGTTCATTAGTACAAATATTGTTTTATACTGTCGTTCATTTCGTTGTTGTAGGCAATTTTTATTTTTTTCTTGCTTTAGACTCGTCTGGTTCAATTCAATTATATCGACGGGAATAACACTCGAAAAAAACATCGCTTGCTATAAAAATACTTTTATGTTTTTCATCACAAAGTGTCTATTAACTTTTGCTGCGTTTTCTTAACCAACAAACAACCACACCTGTGGTTTGTTTTCTCTGACTTCTAGCAAGAGCTACCGCTTTGCCTACGAAGAAACGCACGCAAGTCATTGAAGTTTTCCTTTTAAATCATCTATCAAAAAGGATTGCAAAGTGCAGCAATTTCGTTGCAGATCTGTTGCATATGCACGTGACAGTGTTTACTGCATCTCATCAAAGATTTTGTTGGATGGTTCGAGAAAGCATCGCGACATTTCAACTAGAATTCGTTTAGTTCTCGCAGTTACACCGTTTTGTTGTGGACAGTAACTAAGAGCAGTCGCATAAACACTAATAACTTTGTCTGCAAAATAAGCTTTAAATTAATTCTTTCCTATTGCCGGTTGTTCATAACTTCATTAAGGAACGACCTCTTTGCTTTTCTAACAAAAACAGCGAACACTTACTTACGATTTATTCCTTAAAAATGTGTATGTAAATATATATCGTAAGGGCAACACCCTTTCACCCATCGAATCATATACTTTTGCGTGCACAACAACACATCCAACGGGTCCAACACATTTTTATTGCTAATTTCATTTTTGCCGTTATACCGAACACTACCAATTTTAGATGTTGCACACGTCATACAATTACATATTTCTACGCTATTTATTGATTCGTCATATTTAGCAATTTTAGCAAAGTTTAGTTTAAAAAACGTTCAAGCCATGGACCATTGGCATTCATTCATTCATTCATTCATTCAATAATTAATTAATTTCATCAATCATTTATTTCTTCCCTCATTCATTCTTTCATTCGCACATTCATTCATTAAATCCTTCGCATCTTCATTCATTCAATCATTTATTCATTCATTCGTTCAGGCATTCAATCAGTAATTCGTTTCATAAATCATTCATTGCTGTCCTCGTACATTCTTTCATTCACACATTCAATTATTCATTCAAACATTATTCATACATTAATTCATTTATTCAATCATTCATTCATTCATACGTTAATTCATTCATTCCTTCCGTCATTCATTTGTTCATTCACACATTCATTCATTCAATCGTTTATGCATTCATTTATTCAATCATTCATTCATATAGAAATTCATGCAATCTAACATTAATTCATTTAATCAATCATTCATTGCTTTCCTCGTACATTCTTTCATTCACACATTCAATTATTCATTCAAACATTTATTCATTCATTCGTTCATTCATTCATACATCAATTCATTTATTCAATCATTCATTTATTCATACATTAATTCATGCATTCCTTCCGCCATTCATTCGTTCATTCACACATTCATTCATTCAATCATTTATTCATTCATTTTTGTATTCATTCCTTTGTTCATTCCTTCGTTCATTCATTCATTCTTTTATTCAGTTTTCAAGAGACGAAATTAAAGTTGCAGTGGAATAGGTCTAAGATCGAAGAAAAAATATGAATCCTCAACTTCTAATGGAACTGACAGAACTTAATTGTTACTGATTGCAAATAATGATGTTATACTTATTTTTAGACACTCAAAGAACCATACTCTATACATATCCAAAATCGCCTAAAAGTCGGGGCTCTTTTCAAAGCGGTAAGTGTAATTATAGTCTACTATAAAAAGTAGCCCTTTTATTTTAAAACACTTTAATATTTTTTTTTTTTTTTTTGCATCTTTTTCTTAGTTTTAATATCTTTTCCCATTTTTCTTAAGTTGGTGGGTTTCAATTCACTTTCCAAGAAGCGCTCTCTACAATCATCGTCCCCACAATTTAATGTATCATAAATCGCTTTACATTGCAGGTAGCCTAAAGCAAGCACATGAACTGAAGGATCTAAAAAACTGCAATATATATCATTAATTGGGCGATGAAGATGCTATACAGGGAGATGTGTCTCCCAATGTAGCTGCTTGGAATATATTTAGAACAAACTTGGTACTGAGACTATAGAAGAACGCATTAATAAATTCAACGATTTGTTGCACCTGCGTTGTCTGCAGACTCTAAGAGGAGCTGCATAAAACTTCAAAACAATTGCTCGAAATCGTATGAAGTTATTATGCGATAAGGGTAGAAAGCAATTACTTATGTTATAAGTGTAATAAGTCCACCGCTTTAAAACAAAAAAAAAAAAAAAATCTAAAATTAATTTTAAAAATGTGGTAAACTATTGAGTTTGCTTTTAGAAAGAAAATTACTGTTAAAATAACTAAATCTTATCATAAAATAAACAATTATTAGCATTAGAATTTATTTATCCTAGGACCACAAATTAAATGAGCGCGTCTGAATGGCGACACTGAATTTGGTAATAATGACAAAATTATGAAAGTACAATAAGCGATGTAAGAAAGCTTTTTGCGCTCTTACTAAAATCTTTGCTAATCCGACTCACTGGGAGAATCGGAAAGTATTTCTTTATTTTCCTTTTTTCTTTATGTGCCGAGCTTTTTCTTTATATATATTACTTTATTATTTCTTATGTTGAGTACATAAATTGATTAATTAATTTTTATTAATTATTAATTAATTTTTTTATTAATTCTATATCTGATGCCGACAATATTATATATATATTACAAAAACAATATATATTATAATACGGAACATTTACGCAACAAAGCTATGATGTGTGGTACAAGAGACAACTAATTGGCAAGATGGTCTGACATTTTGTTCAAAATTCGTATTAGGAGATTATTGCGGACTTTTTGTGTTTCTGTTATCAGCAACGATATTTGTGCTGTTAATTAACAGTCATTTAACTTCTTGGTCTTTCATTCACATTCATTGCATGGGCAAAAACTCTGGTAACAGTTTGATGATATGACGTCATAATCTTTTAAATGTTTGCAAATAAGAAGCATTCTTACATTAGAAAAAGGCTATATATGTGCTTAATTAGACCAACACTTGAGTATGACTCTAGTGTTGTTTAGCCTCCTTCCTATATAGGTGTTATGTAGGTTCAATTGAATCCGTTCAGAAGCAATTCTTGCTGTTTGCCCTTAGGAATTTGGGGGTTGGGATCCACTTGTCTCTCTGTCTCCCTATGAAAACAGTTTGCTTTTGTTATCCATACCGTCACTTGAGAAATGTAAATTTTTGTTTGGTGTTTCCTTCTTAATTAAGTTGATTAATGATCTACGGATTCACCCACATTACTAAGTGAGGTAAGCTTTAGTGTGAGCATTTAATTTTCATTAAGCTTAGTTAATGTGAATGTAATTTTGAGCTGTTTAATCCGTTCAGAGTTAGTTGCAGAGTTACATTCGCCAAATGATTCAATAAAATTTAGTCAAATTTCTCATATTAAAAAATATGAAGAATTTTTTTATTATTAAAAAAAAATTAAGTGATAGAAATATTTTATCTTTATTTAATTTACTTGTTATGTACATACTTATAAAATTATTTTTATTAAATTATTTGTTTACATATATATTTGATATATAGTTTTTGCAATTTTCCACATCACAAATAAGTTATTGTACAGGGCGTGATACGTATTTATTTTATAAGAATGGGTCCCTAGAATATATTCTAAAATTTCGTAGAATATTGCGTAAGAGTGTAGAATATTTTGAATATTTTCTTCAAATTTCTTCATACAATATTTTCATTGAAATTTATTCAAGCAAACGATAAGCAAAAAATTAAAAATTTTTCAATATTAAATTAACGATAAAAGGAAAACCACAAAACACAGAATTGCATATACTACTGGTGCGCAAAGATTTGAGAAAATTTGACATTATATCGAGGAACTATTAAGAGAAAAAGTCCGCAATAATCTCCTACTTTGAATTTTGAAAAAGTGCTTGACCATCTTGTCATCACACTGTGCCTTTTTTTTTTCTTGTGACGCGGCGAATCATCATCATGTTGTTGGTTCGCTTAATATTCAGGAGGAAGAAGAAGCATAAAAAAGTTTAATAGGGCGGCCAGAGCCGAAGAGAGATTAATTTATTTAAATTTTTTTTACGTTTGATTTGTATGTTGCGTTTTATATAGAGCCGACTAGAATTTGTGGAAAAAGCGTTTTTATATTATAATATATCATATGGTGACACGAATATATTCGAATCAATTGCATTTCAATTTTTTGGTTCAATTTTTCCAACCGTGGGCATAAAAATAGATTTTTAATTACGTGTTTTGAATTGAAAAAATCATATTTCCTTTCTGTTGAATTTTTAATATCAAAACTTAACAAAGAAAAATTATTAAAAACTATGAATATAATTTCATACAAAATTAAATTTAGAAAATAAGTGCAGATTAATTATTTAAATGTCTAACATTAAGAATTTTCAAATATTGCAAAATATGTTCACCAAAATGCTCGTTTATATAAAAATGATAACTTAGACTAGAATGATATATGGTCGTAGAGGAGGAAGCTCGAGTTTGTAGCAAATCGTACAAAGAATCTGAGGTGAAATCCATGCATGAGGCTTGCAAAAAGTTCATTATGCGCTCATTCGTAAAACTCATCGTCTGAAAAATTGAAAAAAAGCGAGAGAATTATGTGAAAAATAAAAAAAAAAAAAAAAACAGTTTAATAAAAATTAACTACCTCTTCGATATCTTCTTTTTCAGTTTTTAGATGCACATAGTACTTTGTCCGATCATCTGCATCAGCAATAACTTCCACTTTATCAACGGGATAGACGACTTGTAATTTGTCCCAATTCCCCTCAACAATTGCAAATATTGTTGAGGTAAGAAATACATATCCAGTTTTTAATTGTTCCTCGACCATGACGTGAACAACGTGATAAAAAAGAATTTGATCTGATAATAAGTCAATGGGTAGCATGCGCCATAAACGATAAGGCGACGGCTCTGTAGCCATGTTACGGCAAGTTGTTGGTGATCTTTGGTACGGCAAAGCGTTAAACTGAATTGTTTGTAACATTCCTTGACCAGCTAAAGCCAATAGTTCTGCGGCCCCACTTATAGGTTTGGTCAGAGCTCCAACCAAACCTTTCCCCACGCCCGTTAGCATTTCAGTTGGGGTCCTTGCCTCTAAAGTGTGATGAGCCAAACCTCCAACCGCGCCGAGTATACTAATGCCCAGACCAGTCATGCCTTGATAAAGTCCCTCAGTGAAACCTTGCGGTCGCCTCCTACGCAAAAACTCAGTTCTTTCAAGATGCTCGCTGTCTAGCGACAACCGATCCAAATTACGGGCCACAGAAGCGGCCAATTTGGTCACTGAATTAACCGTTCCAGCAGTGACGTTTCTGAGTAAAGAAGCCGAACCTTGCGTAACTCCGACTATAAAACCCCAAGGCCCACGAAACAATCCTCTTGCAGGCAAGTAGATGAAATCCTTTACGCCAGTTGATACAGATCGAGCCAGACCGCTCGGGCTTCCGAGAATTTCTAAAGATCCCACTACCCAGCCAGCCCCAAATATAGCACCAGATAAATAATGCATGCCCATCGATTGGCCTAATTTTAACGGCGATGTTAACAAATGTTCCCGATGACAAGCCGAAAATGACAAAGGCGAATGATCCAAAGCAATATACAGACGAACAGATGTATGCACGGAAAGCAATATATTCATTGGTTCGATTCTAAACGATCTCAAATGCAAGGGTTCAGCTGAACACATAGCTTGTGCTGCCACATCACATGGTACAATGACTTGCTCCTTATATAAACGTCTGCGCTCGTACGTTCGTTTCGGTTTGTAAATACCATTTGATAAATCACATTCAACTAAGGCATCTAATAAATTTGTTACATATGCATCTTCAATATATATACGTATTGGACTTAAGCGAAATTTTAAATTTCTTATCTTATAATCGTCGTCGTCGTAGAAATTTATTTTAATTTCCATCATAGCACCCTTTTCCTCCAAGCATGCGTACGTACGATCCAAATAATAAATCAACGGTTTTTGGGAATTTTTTTCGTAAAAATCCTGAGAACAAAGCAAAACGGGAAAATCGTATTTTCCCGTTGTGAATAGTTGGTTGTCGATTTGTAAATTTGGTACTAAAATATTCGCCTGCTTTTCGCCTTCCATATCATCGTATGCGAACATAAAATCGTCCATAAAGAAGCTGATCAAATCCCGTTTCATATATTGAGACTCGATTCCATCAACGTGCAAGCTCAAAACAATCTCCTTTATATATATACGAAACTTCTTATATATTCCATCGCATTCGTTGCCAACAAAATGTCGGCAAACTGTTGCTGGTAAATTCGTAAACGATGTAAAATTCGGTGTAGGCACATTCATTGGCTCTGAAGAAATTAATCGCTCTTCGCTAATAAGAGATGTTCCCGAGAGTCTTGTACGCAATTCCTTCACTGAGAACTCCATTTCCTTCAAATATGACCACGCAATAAAGAGACATAAGTTACTCAATAGAATGGGCGTTTTAATGTATATTTCGTACCTGTGACACATACAATATATTTAGCCTGATAACACGGTGTTTATCACAAACAATAATCTGTACATCTCCATGACCGGGAATATTCACATATTTTTTATAGGTCCTGTCAAGATTGATGGGTTTTGACCATTTGATAGACTTTTTGAATTCACCACCTAAGCAGAAGGTTCTAGTAGTAGGTGCGCGTAAGACTGCAATAAAAATTATGACTTACATTGCAGGGCCAGTGTGATGTTGCAATAAACAGAATTGACTGTTGGAAAGTTCTGGTACCAAGCTGGGGGTGTATAGTAGGAATGAGTGTATTTTGGTATCACATGAAACCATTCAAAGTTGCCGACTTCTTGCTCGGGAGAAGGTACGATTACCGCACTACTTTCGGTAGATGACGTTTGTGCGACTAAAAAAGAACACTCGAGCTCGTTGCGAATAAGTAAAGCCGGACAGGTGTCTTCCATTAAGCAGAAGTAATATATACTTTTCTTTACAATTAACGTAACCACCAATGGTATCGACTCATTCCCGTTATGCAAACTAAAACAGTGACGTTTAATGGCGGTATGCAAAGGTATGGGCATCGATAATTTTGATTTTGGGCACAGCCTTACACTCACAAAATATGCAAAATCTGTTTCTTCACTACGCGGGAATACGTTTGCATGGATATCGTAGAAAACGCTTAGTGATATTCCTAAAGTATTCTCCCAACCTGACGTTGCTTTCATTTCTAAATGCTGCGTTCCATTGTCCAATCGTTTGATCATCTGTAAATCAACCCTTTCTTTTTGACCGACAGCAAACGGTATAACGCATACGCAATGCTTCGAAAAGTTGACGATAGCAAATTTAGAATGCAACTTAAAGATTCTGCGACCATTTTCGATGCTCATAAATAAGACAAATTTGTGCACATTTTCTCTACGCAAGATAACGACATCACATGGTGAACTTTCTCTTACTACATAACACTCATTATATTCATATTTTGAATTTTCCGTAAAATATACGGGTAATGATTGCTTCCAAATTGGCCCATCTGGTAATTCAACATAAAATCCTTCGGACAAATCAAATAACATTTCAAGACCATTATTTTCAATTAGAACTGATTGTGTGAGTTTTAAGTTCGATATGCGAATATTAAGGCCCGTTGAATTGATCCATATACCCCAAGGAGATAATTCCAGACTTAATGTGCATGAAAATTCACGATTGCGACTCACATGGTAAATAACATCGACTGTTGATTTGGCTTTCGAAATACGACAAACACGTAGCTCATCTTCATCGTTCAATGGCCAGTAGCGGACAATCGGTTTCGATAAAATTTGTAAAGCGCTTTCAACATTCCATTTATGGTCCGAATAGAAGAAAAATTTTTGCCAATCCAGTGACTTTAATGTGAGGTTATAAGTTGTCGAAGATTTTAAACCCAACGGAAAGCTAAAAAAAAACACTTCACAATCAGGGAGAAGAAAAGGCTTAATTAATGTTCCATTTTCACCTGTAGGAAAAGTTAAGCCCATGATTGGTGAGATGTGTGGCAGGTACTTGTAATATATGTTTGTCCCCTTCGCCTTGCAAGACATGTTCTTTGCCGCTATCAAGCTCCGTCAATACCACAGGGCAAGTTAACATTGACGTCAATTCAAATACGGGCCAAATAGTTATAAGAATCTTTTGAGGTTGAAACGTTTCGGTGGTTAACTCATCCACATCTTCGCGCAAAATTCTCACCCAAAAGCTTATAAAGTCTGGAACAGCCAAAGGTACTGAAAATTTAAAGTTTAACAAAAAATATTACTCGCAAGCCGTTCAAGATAAAAGCCAATTTTGGGCAATGACTATATATCTTAAGGTTTGCTAGCTTTGTAACCATCATCTCTGACTGTGCTGTATTTGTATTGAGCAACGGAATTTGCTCAAAGCACAAATATTTTATATCAGAGTGAATTGCTGGATAAACATAAATACGATTATTGGTCATTATAAAGGGACTTGATAATTCAAAAAACGATTCTGCTCGAAATCAATTTCGATCAAATTCATTAAATGATTTTGCCTACATTTACTTCATTTCTATTTCTTACCTTTCACAAGCCAAGGCAATTTTTTATTAATTCTTAAAGGAATTTCACCGGTATAAGCATTAACGCACTCTTTTAAGATTTTAAGTCTAGAAGAATAAACATTAATAACTTAGTTCGATGCAGTGTTTAAATAAAATTAAAAAATTACCTGATGGAAACCTCAGATTTCTGATTTGCACTCATATAAAATGACTTTCTATCGTATTTATCAATTTCATAATCTCTAATTGATTTATTTTCCCCCGGAGGTTTGGAATCGTCCCGACGAAATTCCAGTCGTAGCTTATACGGAACCATAGAGATGAGTTCAACTTGACCTTTAATCATTAAAAGGACTTGCAATCCAGAAAGTTTACGCAATTTCAATACTAAACATTTATTGCCCATACGCAAATTGTAAATCACATTATCTTCCTCCATTTTAAAAGGTATATGGACTGATTGCGACGTCTCCACAAGTGTAGTTTCTTCATCAGTTATATAGAATGTCAACTCTTGCTTATAGAAATCACTGTCAAAGGAATAAAGATAACATTCCTTAACGTTGAGTTGCACGCGTTCCTTTGTACCCGTCTGGCCAAACACGATTAGTTGCATTGTGCGATTCGCTACAACACATCTCGGTATTAAAGCGTGCCGAACGCGATTATTATCAGTGTCAAGTAATTCCTCCCAATGCGTTTTGGAAGTAAGAAGAGCGTGTAACGTTGACGGGCCCACATTGAAACGTAAGCGATCGCACAAAATATTACCAATGAAAATATTTTTTATAATATCGGCGTGCAAATAGCATTTAAAAGTAGCATCCTCAAGAAGTGGTATTAAATTTAAATAACCATAATCTAAACATTTTATGTTACCATTCAACTCCATGTCAAGATTATAGTGACCTCTTGTGTAAAAGACGTAATGAAAAGTGAGGTTGCTTAACATAAGAAATGCAAATGCTTGCGATTTTACAGTAGTTTTCGTCAAACGGTATTTCTTTAAAGGCGGCGGCAGATCACCATTTTCATCCGGCTGATTTAAGAATTTTATGTAAACTTGATTGCAACTCACCATGAGTTGCAATTTCGGTATATCTTGCGATTGAAATATCGTATCTATTCGCATACATGCCACCAAAACTTTCGGGTTCAATACAAATTCCTTTCTTTTACTGGTGTGTTGGAACACATCTCCCAACATACTACTGTTAATGTTTTTGAGCTCATCGTCTGCTTCGTTCGAATCGAAGCAATTACCATTCACAGTTACCATTGATTGTAATATGACAATACGCCATATGGCGGCGCATAATGTTTGCTCTGGCATTGGCAAATCGTTGGCCGTCGTCTCAGAAAGCCAGAAATCACAATACGATAGAAAACGTTCGTGAACTTCACTAAAGTATTCTATACGACATTTAATGTGTATGGGGGTATCGACCTTTAGAGAGAAATAGAAAAGTAACAAACGCTGGAAAGAAAACTGTTTCCTGCTATTTAAATTACCGCCATCGGTATTGGGTTAACGAGAATTTTAACCATTTTCCTAGGCTGAGGATAACGCCAACATATAATACCGAAATCCTTTTTAATTATTTGTATCTGATAGGGGAGCGGCAAAAGCGAATCAGTAGTTAATTCAACAAATTGAAAAGCGCCCGCTCTACAAAAAAGATATCGTGTTAATTATTGTTTTTGTTTTTAAGTGTAACTTGACGTCGTACAGACCTTAAGTCGTCCTGATAGTATTCTTCACGTTTTCGTGACTTCCGATTCGAAACAAATGAATCTAAGGAAGGACATTTTAACGGCTCCAAGTTACCACGAGACACATCAAGTGGTTCATCTAGTAAGCGCCTTCGTTGAAAGAGGATCCACACACTGAATGTGCGATCTACGATGCGTTGAATAGCGTGCACAGCTGAGCGTAATTGTAGGACAGTGTATATACCGACATCCATTTGAACAACATTAAACTTCACAGAAGCACTTATTAAAGGTGAACGTTCCCATGGCTCACTAATCAAATCTAATGACGCCTTCAACGATACCGGATGCATGAATATCTTACGCATCGTACGCAAGTAAATGGAGCCCAGTGAAAGTTTCGTTGAACATTTCTCAGGTTTAGTAAGATACTTGAGATGTAATTTCAAATTATTGAACACTAATTTGCAATCGTAATCGGTTTGATCGCTAAAGTTTACCATAATAGCGGAAACTTTTAAATGTAAACGATCTGCTCCTAAAGTTTTGTCTTTTAACAGCTTTATTTTAGTTCCGTGCATGACCCGCACTGGTTCTGAGGAAGCGCAATTATCTTTTTTAAGGCAATCTAAAATGATTATTAAATTCTGAAGAAGTTCAGCGGTATGGGTTTCATTCAAAGTTAAAACAAGAGGTTTTTCGAAATCCATATCAATCTCAGGCTTTGGAAATTTTCTTCTGTGTAATTTACAAGAAAAAAACGACGGTGGAATTCCAGCGGTACTTAATTCACCTGGTAAAGTATCTAATATAGGTACAGGAAATGTTTCCACTTTTTGTACTGGAGTTTTTGCCTCATGAACCGACGGTAAATGTAATCCAATATTAAATATTGAGAACTGCATGGTTGAATCAAAGATATTCCGGGATAGCATAAAACTTGGTTGGGAAATCGTAAAAGACAGGAGCGCTTGATCATTCAAACTGCTATCAAAGCGTATGTTTGCTTTATATTTTGCGGAGTCGAAAATTCTTATAATAAAAACTCCAGCAAGTAAAGATAAAGTGCTTGGTACATTACGTACAGAAGTTGTTGTTGTTCCAAAGTCCAAGATTGGTCCCGATAAAGAAAGAAATACATCTTTATCTAATGTGGCGCATTTTAATGGTAACGTTAAATCGGAATGTATGCCGGAATCAGTTTTAATGGGAGCCTCAGAGTTCTCATCAAGAGATTGAAATTGTGAAGACGGTAAAGTTCGACTCAAATGTCGCATCTCTACCGACTGAGTCGCAGGCGGAAGATTATTGGGACATTTTACAGGACGTAATATTGCCAAGGAACTTTGTGGCGAAGCAAAGAATGTTGATGATGAATTCGATTTTGAATAAACTGGCGGAACAGAGACAGGACAATCGCCAGAAGGATTGATAATCCTAAAAATGGAAAAAAGTTTATGGTGTTAATCCTTTCTTAGATATATTACGCAGATATATTACATACTCGTTTATTTGTTGCACTCGTTGCAAAAGGGAGCTGATCACATTCATTTGAGCAGTATCGATGTTGGCCACAAAGTCTGACGAACAATTAAGTTCTGTTGCCGCTCCACATATTAAAATGCGCCTATAAATTATATTTGGTGCAAAAGTGCAAACAAATGTGAATTGCTTAAAAATCTCCTTGTATTCTGGATCTGCTTTTCGTTCGGGATTGTTCCACTCTACAGCGGGATTAGAATAAACTGTTTGCGCTTTCTCCCGCATATGAGCCAAAAGCTCGTGCCAGTTCGCCGACGCACCAGACATGTGAAAGAATGTAGTTTCATATTGTCGATCTTCTATCGTCGAACCAGGTACCGTCAACATACCCATAGAAGTAGCTTTAGAAAATACCTCTGGTCTTAACGGGCTGCGTTGTAATGGGTTTTTTAGATTTGAAGTAGCATTAATCCCATCTATCTTGAACATCAGTACTGTGCAACTTTTGATTACATTTTCCAATGGAAAGAAAAACGTTAAACCTTTACTTTGGAAATGTATAAGCGGTAACATAGATCCAGATTGAATTGTTTGACTTTTTGTTGGAATTTGCTCCCCATTTGCCCACACCTTTGGGGCAAGGAAGACGCATAGGGGTTCAACGAATTCCATTACTCTATCTAAGTCGATAATAAATTCAATGGCTTGTACGTCGATTATGATCTCAGTAATAAAGCGTTGAGCGGTTGGCGGCCAACGCTTAATACCTATGCGTTTATAAAAATCTTTTAAGCTGGCTCTTGTAACAATGATATTAAAAAACGGATGATCACTGTTCTCAACAACTTTACGTATACTTAGATGTTTCTTTAGAGACCAAGTTCCAGTCAATTCGAGTTCATGATATTTAAGACTACAATTCCCGATTTTATACGTGTACTTAGTGAAGTCGTCACTGTGATCGATTGTCGACAGCAAATCTTCAAGCTCTAAAATAATTTTAGTTCCTCGACTAGAAGTTCCTTTCATTTCGACAGCTACTTTGGGTATCGTCCACTGGCAGAATATTGCTAAAAAATTAGCTTTTGACCTATCTAAGGAAAGATGAATAATGAAAATACATCATAAAATTAAAAACATTCGTTTTTGGGAAAATTCGTGCATTCGATTAGTCTGGATCTTTATAATTTACGTTTAAGATTCTTATTCTATTTAACGTTTGGGTCAAACAGCGGAAAAAAATCAGTTAGAAACATATGTGCCGTTCGTCAGATGGATACTTGGATTTGATAAACTGTGTATCACATTAAGGATAAGAATTAAGAATACATACATACTTCTCAGCATTGCAGATAAAAACAAGTAAAAACATTATAACGGGACCCTATGCTGCACGAATAAACAGTCACTCGTATAACCACCAACTCTCAGGATAAAGAGTTATACATAGGGAAAGGTGTCGAAAAAGTGGTCTGATCCATACCAATTTTCAATAGCGTTCATTTTTGGGCCGAACCAAATCGCTATTTAAAATTTCGTCAACATATTTCAAATGTTGCGACCTTTGAGTTCAATGCAAGAATAAAAGATGTACAAAAGACAAGTTTAGTTCGATTCAGAAAGTGAGCCTGAATCGACCGATGAAAGGTGGATCTATATCAAATGCTTTTGGATGTTGTATATATTCGCGCAACCTCTTATCACAAAGGGTGTATGGTATTAAAAGAGTAGCTCATGTTAAAGATCTCACCTGAGAATACTCGTTGAAGGGAAACATCCGCGTTAATATCCAAGTCCATGAACTCTTTGAGATGGGCGTCTTCTTCAGTCGCAGTAAGAATTTTTACAGGATCACCAAGATTGTGGTTCGATGATTTACGTTTAACGAAACTGTCGGGCATTCTCATCAACTTCTCAAGATTGGTCAAATAAGTCAAATGGTCCCTTAAAGTTTTTAAATGTTCAACCAATACATGCAAAGTGGATGAATCGATATGCAAATTCAGCGTATGAACATCGAGAAGCTCAACAACCTTTCCCGCAGTCACATTAGATCGGTTAAGTTCTGGATATGATTCAGTGACTGGCACTGATGAGGAAGGTGGATTTTCTGGTACCTGATGCTTTTTGCTTTTGGTGAAGTGATGCTTAGTGTGATAAAACGACGCACTTTCTTGATCAGTATTACGCTGTCGGTGCGTCATGGCCACTGTAAGCGTGGTATGCCAGGGGTTGACCACGGTATGCCAGTTCTGATGTTCGTAGATTTTCACGCAAAATCCTTGCAATTGTATTGTCCAATTGAAGGGGATTTTTGAATGCAACGGTGGATTTACTCTGATACTCAAACTTGAACGGGTTATGCAATCGGAAAATGTAGATTTCCACACTATTTTGGGCAAGCAAATGTGAACGAATTCGCTTTCGAACTCACCTTTTTCATTACGTGTTGCTGTTGGAGCCACATTTAAGTGATTTTCTGCCATTTCTATCAATATTACGACGGAATCGAAATATCTTTTTTTGTCTTTCAATTTACTGTATCCAACTACATCAGAGCTAAAAGAAACTGAAGATCTTACTGAGTGAGGATCACTTGTGTTCTTCTCGTCGCGATCTGCGCTATAACCGGGTGTTTCTTCAAGCAGACTTACTTTAGCCGATTTGTTCGCAAGACCTCGTCCGAAAACTTGTGGCTGTATTAATGTAGACGAGTGTGTCGACTCACAAGCATATGGCGGCGGTATTGATAAAAAATTTTGAGCATCTAATTGAACTCTAGACGATTCTCCTATAAAAAAAAATACAAAAAAATTTCTTTATTGAACAAAATATGAATGAAAATATGAAAGATCTTACTTCTACATAAGTATTTCTCGTGCAATTCGTTAAATGAAAAAAATTCAGCTAAGTGTTTATCCAACATTATATGGCATTTTTCAATCCACAGACCTAAAGCCATTTCCATTGCAGGTTTTTTTTCAATATTTTTGGGTGCGAAACGCGCAGACGGTATCTGAATTTGACATTCAAGCCATTTACTTTGATTGTTGCGATATTTAGTATTTACAATGTTATATTTTTGAACTTGAAAGGCGCTTCGACCATACACCACATCCGAATGCAATGCGCCGAAAATTATGCTCGATGTACCGAAAGTGTGGTATTGTCGATGAAGTACAACAATTGTCGTTAAAACAGTCTGCATTTTCATTGCATCAGGCAACTCCAGCGGTTGAGTCATTAAATCGCTTAAAGAGCTTAATAAATGAGGCTGATATTCCATGATGGCTTGTAGTAAACGCAAGCCAGCTATCAATTGACGATTGGAGAACTCGACTTTCATTTGATCGCAGTGCAAATCCACTTTGCACACGGCCTCCTGGTCTTCTTTCCAATGTTCCGGTTGTAATAATACACCGAAAGTCAATTTAATTTTGGGAATTACTGCCAATTTCGCAATATGTTGATTGAAAGGCATAATCATATCAATTGAAAAATCCGACAATCGAAAGTCAAAGTTTCGATAACAAGCAATTAACAATTCGATAGGTTTTTGTGGCAACTGGCAGGTGGTGTGTACTAATTTATCTGGATTTAGCGGTATAGAGAAACTGCCTTCAATATGGTCCAAACGTATCTTAAAATACGGCAAAGAGCTCCACTGGGCATTTGTGCATATATTATTCGCCGTTATTACATTAGCGCTATCGCAACCAGTGTTGGCAAAAGCTTCAATACAGATTTCTTTAACATTTACTTTGAACTCCCATAATGGGACACCTTGCATCAATTGATCATAATCTTCTACTAAAGGGGGATGCAATTTAGGTGAGCTGCTTCCGGGTATTTTGCTAGATATTCCAGATAATTGAATGTAGCTATCAGTAGCAGCCGTTAATGCGTTTCCTGGACGTTGAGATTGATCGTTGATTTCCCCGGTCTCTGAATTTGAAGTAGCCGTAAAATCGATTGATTCAAAAAATGTTATAATTACATTTTTAACCTGCAACACCGTCTGGGTAAATCGAAAAATCACACCGGTTGACAGAATTCGCATATGTTTATGCCTTGCCTCGGTACCCCTTTTACCACTGGAGTATGACGTTACTTGACTTGTTAGCGACGGAATACTATATTCGACCAGATCAAGAGCCAATATCGGACTACGATATAGTAGATAGTCATCGGTAACACGCGTAGAATAGTCAGTGTAGTTTGCAATTATCAATCCTTTCTCAGGGATCTTACATTCGCCATCAAATAACGATCTATCGACAAACGCCTGGGTATTCGTGAACTACAAATTTTAAGAACGTGTAAAAGTATTTTTTTCATGGTAATGTGCTTATTCACTTACCGGTTGGGATTCAACTAGAGCTCTTTTCTGATCACCTTCTGCTGCGAAATGACCTAAGGGCTCAATGTAAATGCTGGAAACGCCCACCCTCATGTTCCCCCAATCTACTTCTTTCACATTAACATTTTCGTAATAAAAACCGCCAACGGTGAGGCGAATTATTGGTGAATAATGTACACGTTTCATGCCGCCTATCATGGGATCGTTAACACACTCAGCATTCTTTAAAGTCAGATTGAATTCTTCAACATAAACTCCAATATCGTTGACATGACCATCAGGGTCGCTTTTTGAAAGTTCATCTTCTTCGTGATGATCAGAATAAAAACTAGGCAACATATTCCAAGCCCACGAAAGCCAGCCTTTGTTAGACGGATCCGGAGTTTGCCTAGATCTTTCCGTTTTGTCGTCAGAAGGAAGTGTAACCTGAACGACTTGATTATCAGCGCCCATTAACAGAATACCTTGAACTAACCGCATTATCATAGGTAGTTGGAGTGAAGACATTCTGAAGTCAAAAAGTCGCGTAAATACGGCGACACGCGTTACACTTTTAGTAGCCATGGTTCGTATGTTGTGTCTATGTAATATACGAATTTGTATAGTGCACCTAAAATGGAAATCTCGCAATTTGAAAATAGTTAACAATTGAAAAAGCGTAATCACCTATAAAGCATCGGCTCCTGACAACATTCAATTTCACCGGCAGCATTACGTTTATCCAAACATATAGTTAAGTCACAAATTGTAACCATCTTGCGGCTTAAGAACTTAGTAGGATTTATATCAATGAACGATGACTCCCATTTGTCATCAGCTGCGCCAAAACAAAACTTTTGAACGTTCATAGAAAAAACAACATCATCTTCAATATATTTAAATATAATATTTTGGCATTCAGCGCTAATGTTATTGACAATTTTCATGGTTAAAGTCGAAAGCATCGTTGCAGATTCATCATTTTTTGGCGTTGGAGGTGGTACCGTTTTATGCACAGGACTACTTTTACAAGACTTGGATTTGTCAGTTTTACCTTTCAGAACAAATTCGATTGTGCTAATACTTATACGTATCGGTTCAGATGTAATTTTTGTCCACGGTATCTGTATATTCAATTCGTGAACATGGCCAGACAAAATTTCAAATGGAAGATGCAATTCCTGCTCCAATACATCTAACCGCAAATCAACATTTTGAAGCGTAACTTCACCCTCCCAAAGCGACATTTGAAAATCCTGCGGTCTAACATCTTTCACATATTTGTCTAAATAGCTGAGAATGATGGGAGTTAAATACGACTCAATTCTAAACATTTTTGGCTTAGGTGCTTTTTTTCATATATATCTATATATATATATATATATAGATATGGTATTTTTTAATAAATTTTCAAAACATTTTCAATAAAATTATTTTTGACTTTCTAATAATTTTTCCACCTTGTAGAATTTTTAATTTTTTTAATTTTATGTATTTAATCCTAAATGAAATATTACGCGTCAAGAAAAAAAAAGCCAACTGTTTACAAGTATTTTTATTTGCCTTTAGGCTACGTAAACTGATATATTTTTCTCAATTGCAACGTTGTAAAAAACGTAGGAAAATATGAATATGTGTAGAGTTGCTTAGTACTAACCAATAAATCAAATATAATAGCAACTCACGAAATACTCCAGTACATCCTTAGGCAATTCACTGAAGTAGTGTCGTGTTATTTTTTGCAAACTAAAAGAAATGCCAGAATTTGATGGAAACTGTGATTTTGGTATAGGAATTTCGTCCCTTACGCAAATTAAACGCTAAATTTATTAATTATTGCATATTTTTGAAGATGTAGTTAAATATTTTCTCAAACTGCTAGAGGATGATGATCTTTCTTCGGGCATTGCAGCCATTGAAACATTGTTAATGATTCTAGAAAAGAAGCAGTGTGAGTATATCACAAATTATTAGGAGGTAACATATTCATAACGTTAATTCCACTTTTACTAACAGTCGATACAATACATATCCTACAAAATACGATGCAAGAGGCGGTGATGGCTATGCGCAACACAGATCTCTCAATAGCTGCGGTTATTTCAGGCGGTGAACTTTTTTGTCGATTTATTACTTTGAGTCTTGATGATCGTGGATCGATGGAGGAGTGTCGCGAGATTATGTTGCACAGAGGTCAAATATTTTTAGCTAAACTGCAAAACTCACGAAATGTTATTGCCCAACAAGCTCAGAAGTTCATAACAGACGGGTGCCGTGTTCTTGTTCATTCACGTTCTCGCGTAGTTTTAAAAGCGTTATTAACAGCAGCTAAAGCAAATAAGCAATTCCATGTTTACATAACCCAAGGTGGTCCCGATAGGATGGGGTTAGTGTCGAAATTTTATTGCAAATAATTGAAATGTGAAAAATCTTCAAACAGGGAACAAATGATGAATGAAATGGAATCCGCGGGAATTGACTGTACACTCATCCTGGATGCAGCAATCGGTTATGTTATGGAATCTGTGGACTTTGTAATGGTGGGGGCCGAAGCTGTTGTCGAAAGTGGTGGAATTGTTAATCGCGTTGGCACTTTTACTATGGCTTTATGTGCACGTGAAATGAAAAAACCTTTTTATGTTTTGGCGGAGAGTTTTAAATTCACACGACTTTACCCACTTAATCAAAGAGATTTGCCAGATGAATACAAGGCAAGTAATCAATCCCTATCGACATTAAAATTCTAACTCGAAAATTTATCTCTTTTTAACCCTTACTAACACCTTAGTACGCTCGCAAAGATTTAAGTGATGTTTCTAAAGTGCACCCATCCGTCGATTATACTCCACCGGCTTACATTACCTTACTGTTCACAGATTTAGGCATTCTAACGCCATCTGCTGTTAGCGACGAATTAATTAAACTATACATGTAATTAAAAAAAAAAGGGAATATTTAATTAAATGATTGTTTACCAAGTATATTCTGCACAGTAATTAACAAAGGGATTGTGAGTCAGGTGGCAACAAAAATAGAAGAAAGAAGAAAAAAAGAAATATTGAACAATTATATTTAACGTTTTGGAGGTAGGTACTAAGATTTGATTGTTAAGTTAAACCCAAAGATATTCTAATTTGATTAGCTGGACTTTCATCGTAATCAAATTCGGAGCCTGTGTCATTTTGATCAAGAAACATACTTTCATTAACATTACCGTTTTCATCTTCATCCTGCGAATCAGTGGTATACTCTTCATAATCGATATCGCCATTCGTATTATCATCGTCATCGTCCGAATTATCAGCTAATTGATCTAAATCTGCAGCCGCCTTAGGAAGCATAGGAAGAACACATTGATAATAGTTCTCCAATTTCGGTATTCGACTTACCGCTTGCCCAGCTTGTATATTAATTTCGATTTGTAATCTAATGTCCATGATGAGAAACGCTGTTGTCACTAGTACTGGTATAGTCACGCGGCTCTTCCAAGCTAAATTTGTTAAAAACATGAACACCTCGCCGAAAGTTGAATTCATTCTGTCATGACCCAATTACACTTCTCCAAGCTTCATTTATGATTTAATTCTTTGTCGATGACTGACGTCTACTCTCTTCCTCCCTTTGTGTAGATTCGTCCTCCAAACGTTGTTGCTCCAGTTGCTCAAATTTTAATATATGAACAGTTTCACCCACTGAAATGGGTTGGATCGGTTGAATTTGTCGATATAAACTTTGTACAGCAGAATTCGAATTCGAAACACGTTCTTCAAGCTCGATCAGCAGACCATTACTAGAACTTCGATTAAGCTCGTTCCTCAATAAAGAACGCCAACAATCTTCACGCTTTTCCGATAAGGCATCCACTAATTTAGAACCTTTCTTCAATTTTTCCAATTTACGTTCTTGACAGCAAAAAAAAAAGATTTTTTTTAAAGACACAATACAAAGTTCGAAGCTAACATATTTCTTCGGGATAACATTCAAAAAATATATTCACCTAAGCTTTGTAAGTAATTATTGGAATCACGCAAATGACAATCGCAATTACCGGTTTGTGGAAAGGCCGGACACGGTGCGAAATTGATGAAATTATCTTCAAATGAATTTTGCGAGTTTTTTGTTGATTTGCTAATTGAATACCAAGGGTCCGTCATTTTACAGAAACACTTTCATCAACACATGTTTATATTATACACACATCAAATAATATAACGCAATGCTTAGAAACTATGCTCACGAAATGTAATTATTTCACTGTGATTGATATATTTCAAGAGGAAAGAGCATTTGTTCAAGTTTCAAATTTTTTTTTATTTTTTATTAAATCCCTTAAAAAATGATAGTTTCAGATGGCAATATGCAGGTTAACGAAGACATAGTGGAAAATATTAAATTACGTACATTACATTGCGAGTTAAATCCTTTAACTAGAACTGATGGCTCCACTTTGTTCGTGCAAGGGGCTACTTGCGTCTTGGCTTCAATGCTAGGACCAGTTGAAGTAAAACTGCAAAATCTTAAAATTGGTAAAGCTCATGTAGACTGCATCTATAGACCGAAAGCTGGTTTACCAACAATACGTGACAAAATACGCGAAACAATGGTTAAAGATACTTGCGAAGCTGCGCTTCTAAGCGCATTGCATCCTCGTACGTTAATTTCGATTCAATTGCAGGAGCTCGATGATGGAGGAGGTGTAAGTGTAAAAGTGATTATTTCAATTTTCCCATTCATACATATACAGTTTGCATATAGTTAGATGCCTGCGCTATAAACGCGGCTTGCATGGCTTTACTTATTGGTGGTGTACCTATGAAATTTACCGTCGCTGCTGTTCATTGTGTCGTCGATAAAAATGGAGAAATCGTATTGGATCCAGATCAATTACAAGCCGCAGATAATCGTGCAAGCTTTACATTTGTGTTTGATTCGGTGGAAAAAGATTTGGTTGCTGTGCATAGCTTTGGCTGTTTTAAAATAAATCAATTCAAAGACGCTCATCTCATGTGTCTTGCAGCGAGCAGCACGTTGTTCGATTTTTATCGTGAAATTATGCGTAAATTTCATAACAAAACTGATACACCGTTTGGAGATAATTCTAATGCTGAAAGTGCTGAGCCTATGGAAGATTAATAAAATTCAAATTTTATTTTCTTTTTCTTTTGAATGGCTTTCTTTATAATGGAATAATATTACATTTTGCTTATGCAACTGCCATTCTTCGACGTTAATCCCGTAGCAATTTTTTAAAAGTAACTTATTAGAAATAACAATAGGGAAGTATGTAAGGAAAGATTGAAGATTTTTTAAAAAATTCATAAATTTATTTTATAAATTATAAAATCTTATATGAAGTGTTTTAATACCTTACAAGACAAGAGTCAATACATTATAAAGCGGCGTTTGCAGAACGTTAATTTAGGATTTGCTTCAGTTAAAATTTATTTGACTAAACATACCAATCTCTCTTAAGTACCGCGCCGCTCTCTGTGCTCGTAGAGATCCACGGTTACATATTTCCAGAATACTTTTTAAAAAGTTTCTAATCCTAATAATTCTATATCTCTCGTTTCCGTTGTTCAGATGAATTTTTTTCTTTATTTCAATATTCATCTATCCCTTTTCAAATATTAAACCAACAATAGGTAAAAAATGATTCTTTAATATTATTTTTTTTGTAAACTCTTTTCGTTCCTATTGATTCGAAAATTAATGTACGTCCAGGTCGGTTTACGGTTGTCGAGCTAACTCAAAATTTAATTTCAAAGTTACATTTTCTCGTTTATCCAGCAACGTCAACGAGAATTGGATTGGGGGTACTCGGCTGCGTACGAATACTTGCTCGATATCGAAAGTAAAATGTCATGTTTTATCCCGATAGCAAGATAGCTTCATGGTTGCAGGAAAAATAAATTAAAATATTATTAAAAATGCATATATTTGTTCAAATTATGATCAAAATATAGGACGCAAAACACCTAGATACGAACACCTAGATAAAAAGAAATATTTTTCGTTTGCTTCTTCTATCAGGAAATTTTGAACTCAATTACTAGCAAGGTTGGGGGCTTTGTTAGTTATTATCATTATCAGGAGCATTTTCATATTATTACAATTAATTTAGAGTAAAAAATAAAATTTAAAAGTAAAAAGTAGCATGAGCATTAAGCGGGAATTATTTCTTTAGCCTGGTTATAACATATATAATTTCTTTGTAACTTTTTGTTGTTGCAATGATATCACAAATTAAACAATTGATTAATAAACGAAATGAATGAAAAAGGATAAGAAGAAGGTGCTGAAGTAAAAACACGGATTTTCATTTTTGACAACCTTAATTATGTCTATCAGAAAAGAGAAGAGAAAAAGAGTTCATTTTTTCTAAAATAAGGAATAAATAAGAACTGCTTAAAAGTTGACTAAAACTAACTAGAAAAAGCATGTTGCGGTTGAAGCGACGCTTGGCTTTAACAATATGTGCGATTTTTATGACAATCTTTTCAGTTGTATACTTTCTTATAAATTATGCGGCTCCACAGGAAGATAAGAAGCCGAGTTTTATGGCTTTAGAAAATAAAGTAAATGAATTAGAGAACGGGCTCAAGCGGCATCACAATGAAATGCAAAATTTAAAAACTCGTTTAGAGCAAAAGTTTGGGAATAAAAATGATGATGATGATGATAAAGAAGTGAATAGAGAAATCAATCTGATAAATAAAAAAGAAGTGTGCACTTTTGATATTCAACGGGTACCACAACCGGACATACAGGCAAGTACAAAAATATAAGATAAGATAAATGTAGTCTTACCACAATCTTTATAGATGCTGGAGATGTATACGAAAATGACATTTGCTGATGTTGACGGTGGAGCCTGGAAACAAGGTTGGAATATAAAATATGATCCAATGCAATATAATGACCATCATAAGCTCAAGGTACTTTAAATTGTTATTTTAAGTGTATTTAATTGAATGACATTTTTACTAAATTTAATTAAGTAGATCAATTTTTATTGCTATTATGTTGCTAAATTAATTTAATAATAATAAAAATAATAATTAATTTTTTGAAATTCTATGATTTTAAGGTATTTGTTGTGCCACATTCTCATAACGATCCCGGATGGACGAAGACATTCGAGGATTACTATGTTCATGAAACTAAGCACATACTCTCAAATGCTTTGCGTCATCTGAAAGAAAATCCTGAAATGAAATTTATATGGGCTGAAATATCATATTTTTCACGCTTTTTTGAAGACGTGGGCGAAAAGAGCAAACAGGAACTAAAAAAGTATTCCTATTTTATAACAAAATTTCTTTGATTTCTTTTTCGGATATTTAAATGAATTTTCTTGCAGATTAGTGGCCAATCAACAACTTGAATTTGTTACTGGGGGATGGGTGATGCCTGATGAAGCTAATGCACATTGGCATAGTATTATAATGCAATTGACAGAAGGTCAGACGTGGCTAAAAAGATATTTTAACATCACACCTGTGTCATCGTGGGCAATAGATCCTTTCGGCCATAGTCCTGCAATGCCTTACATACTGAAAAAAGCCGGTTTTAAAAATTTACTTATCCAAAGGACACATTATTCTATTAAAAAGGAATTGGCTTTGAACAAACAATTGGAATTCTATTGGCGGCAATTGTGGGGTGAATTCTTTTTATTTGCTAGCATATATCATGTATAAAACTATTAATCTCTTCTAGATGATACGGGTAGCACAGATATATTCACACATATGATGCCGTTTTATTCATATGACATACCGCATTCTTGCGGCCCCGATCCGAAAGTCTGTTGCCAATTTGACTTTAAGCGCATTTCAGGTTTTGGTCTTAGTTGTCCCTGGCGAGTATCGCCTAAAAAAATCAAAGACAACAACGTAGCTGAAAGGTTAGCGTGGCAATGTTAATTAAGTAAAGTGTCATTGCTTTTATTCATATTTTAGAGCAGGGTTATTAGTTGACCAGTGGAAAAAGAAAGCAGAGCTATACAATACCAATGTTGTGCTATTTCCCTTAGGCGACGATTTTCGCTATAGCCAAAATATGGAATGGGAAGTACAACGGGTTAATTATGAGGCTTTATTTGCACATATCAATGGTGAACCTAATTATTTTGTGGAGGCTCGTTTTGGCACATTACAGGAATATTTTGATGCTGTTCATCAGGAGCAACGAGAACGTTCGAAAGAATTCCCTACTCTTAGCGGAGATTTCTTCACGTATGCTGATCGAGCTGATAACTATTGGAGCGGTTAGCAAATGATTTGGTCATTAAATAAATAACAACCATAATTGGGTCCACTCAATTTTTTATGTATAGGTTACTATACTTCACGGCCCTATCATAAGCGCATGGATCGCGTTTTAATGCATTACATACGATCTGCTTCAATGCTGCACGCTTGGACTCCCTGGTCTGAAAATATCCTATTCGATGAGATGTTGCAAGACGCACGACGTCAGCATTCGCTATTTCAACATCATGATGGCATAACGGGAACAGCGAAAACTCATGTGGTAGAAGATTACGCCAAACGAATGTTAAAAGCAGTAAATGATTGCCGATTTGTTATGCAACAATCGGTGTATCGTTTGCTTACGAAATCAACGGTTAGTCTCACTCTTTATTTTAGTAAAATGCACTTTGACAAGAATTTTTGTTTAGATATATAATCCCGATCCGAAATTTAATTATTTCTACTTGGATGATTCACGTTGGCCTGGTCCAGACGACAGTCGCACTACTATAATTTTGGCCAAAGAGTTGCCCTCAAGACATTTGGTTTTTCATAACTCTTTGCCCAGTGTGCGCGAAGAACTTGTTGATTTTTATGTAGCCTCTCTTCATGTAAGTGTGACAGACCTCGCAGGCAATGCTGTCGAAACTCAAATTAGCCCAGCATGGTCTTGGCACAAACACTCGCTAACAAATACCGTATCTCCGCAAGCTTCAACTACCAAGTATAGACTTCTTTTCAAAGTTAAAGTGCCACCAATGGGTCTTTCGACATATGTAGTGAGCATCGTGACAAATGATAATCAGTCAAGGTATCTAACAATCCTCTTATAATATATGAAGCAGGCCTAATATTTTGACGTTTTAAAGTCTTGACAACTTTGCTAGCAATCTTATAATGGCTGTTAGCTCGATTGCTCCGCAGCTCGTTGATTATCCTAAAGAAGTTACATTTTCGGATCATCATGAAATCTCATTGAAAGCAAGATCTTCTGGTATCACGGTCGCTTTTACTAGCGAGGGAATGATTAAATCCATACAACTTGCAGAAAATGAACTACACACACCGGTAAGGGTACAATTTTTTAGGTACGGTACTCGTTTTAATGGGGAGCGTTCGGGCGCATATCTTTTTTTACCAAATGGTCCCGCCACTCCCATATACAACAATCCTTCACCAGTGGTTTTAGTTACCGAAGGCCCACTAGAGTCCACAGTCTCAGTAGGTCTCTCATTTGGGATACATCAAACAATTTTAAGAGACGACAACGTACTCGAAATACACAATGATATCGATATATCAAATATGGATGATACTGAGGTGGTAATGCGTTTCCAAACTCGTTTACAAAGCGGTGATACATTTTATACCGATCTAAATGGCCTAGAAGTGATTAAACGTCAGAGATTCTCCAAGATACCATTGCAAGCAAATTATTATCCTATACCATCGGCCATATATATAGAAGACGACAGTACACGCTTAACTGTGGTAACTGCGCAACCTCTAGGCGGTTCTTCCTTAGCAGCGGGAGAAATAGAAATCATGCAAGATCGTCGACTTACGCATGATGACGATCGTGGGCTAGGTCAAGGTATCCTAGATAACCAGCCGGTTTTACATATATTTCGCATAATATTGGAAAAAATTCATGCTTGCGAGAAACTTGCTAGTAATCATCCATCGGGGGCTTTAACATTAAATGCTTTCAAAGCTTCAAAATCAATTCTTAATCCATTAGATAAGTTTATATATACCGAAAATGAATGGTTTGGCGTGCTACCTGAATTTGGAAGAACACATTCGTCGCTGCCCGATGACGTGGAAATTGTGGACATGCGCAATTTGGCAGTGTCCAGCAAACAGTTAATGGGCAGGAATGGTAAACCGCAAGCAATGCAAAATACAGGCATCATAATCCATCGAACCAATCTTTTGCAATGCCCTGGAAGCGAAAAGCTTTCCACTGGAGAGGTAACATGTTTCTTAAGTATACAACGCATTTTCACAAATATATTTTGTTTTAGTTCAATTTCCATCATCTTCTACAATGGCCGCCGGAGAATGTAACGTCTGTCTATAAAACCACGATAACGTTCTTGCAAGTGTTAGAACGTCAAAATATTAGTGATAACCATACGCTTTGTCCTATGGACACATTAGCTTTCGTTATACAAAGGCGTAGCTGATTATTTTAAGAATTTTATATTCTTAAGCGACCGAGCATTTATATCTGCTTTTTCGATTTAATGCCAAAAACTTCATTTTTTAAATATTTTTTTGGATTTTCCATGTTTCTTAGATAATTTTTTAATTTTCCTTCGTTTTCGTTTTCGTTTTCGTTTTTTTTTTTTTAATTTTTATGCAAAGCGCTTACTACTTTAATTATCCTATCAAATCCTTAGTCCTAGTTCAAGGAAACTAATATAAGCTGAACGTACTTCAGTGTGAGTTTGCGAATTCTTCTATTTGTTAATGTTCATATTTGTACTTCATTAATATCATAATAATCATTATAGCCGAAACTTAATTTTCCATTTCCACTTTATTGCCGTTCAGCACTCGATTCATAATAGACTAGTTTCGCTATGCATATAAGATCATAATATTGTTGTAATAATAACGCAATTATATTCTTACGCAAACATTACGAGTCAATATTTTCGGGAAAGCCACTGGTAAAGTAATGACATTTATATGAAGATGATGCTATCTCCAAAATATTGGAGGAACAACTAGGCAATCAAATTCTTGCGAGTATGCCGAGAGCACTTTAGTACTCCCATCAAGCTTTAGTCTAATGTTTAAATTGGGCGAAGACATCGGAACGGCAAAATAAAAATATTTTCGTAGATTTATCTCGGAGGCACGACCAATATGTGAATTTTGAGGAAGTTCCCACTCACTTCGTGTAAATATATTCGACGCACAACATTTGTCGTTAGCAACAAGGATCCTCACATATATAGGCGCTAGCGGGAAAAACAAGCTCTTATATGGATGGAAGGACTTATCTTCCAACATGCGGGGTTTGCATAAAAATAATGTGTACTTTTTGGCGTATTATTACCAATAATATTTGGTCGATATGCTTTACCTAAATTTAATGGGACTAGAACAGACTGTGCAAGTTCTATAAATTTTATATGCGTGTAAAAGTTTTTTATTTATATGAAAAAACTTTATTTAATATTGTAAAAGTCTTGTATGGTAGTTTTGAATAATGGTTCACCTTTCAAAACTTGCGAATTCGATTCTGTAATACGGACTGCTACGAAATCCCCAACATTGATTTGTTCTGATTGCTGGACGCTCGACTGATTAATTAATACATTTTTCATAGGTATAATAACTTTAATGTTAGCTTCATTACGTCCAAAAACATGATCATTAGATCTTTTGCTTTTCCCCTCAACCAAGATCAATTCCCGTTTCCCCTCATATTCTTTATGCAGTTCCGTAGCATTATCACGAAAAGCTTTAACCATTCTTTGCAGTCTTTCCATTTTTGTAACCTGAGGCACGTCGTCCTTATAATTCCGATAAGCATTAGTTCTTTCTCTCATACTATAGGGGAACAAGTAGGCCATGTTGTATTTAACTTTTTCAATTAACGTTACGGTGTCGTCGAATTCTGCTTCAGTTTCTCCACAGAACCCACAAATAAAGTCGCTTGACAGACCCACTCCGGGCAAAAATCTTCTAATCACATTTACTAAGTCCAAATAGGCTTCTCTCGTATAACCTCTTCTCATCCGCTTCAATACAGCGTTGTTGCCCGATTGCGCAGGTAAATGAATATTCTTGCATATGTTCGGATAATCGCGAATTACTCGTAACACATCTTCTGAAAAGTCTTTCGGGTGGGGAGATGTGAAACGTATGCGCATATTAGGAACTGCTTCAGCTACTCGTTGCAGCAGCAGTGAGAAAGGTAGACCACTAATTTTAGGTTTATAAACAGTATTGAAACCGGGAACAGTAGTGCTTTCCATTGAAGTCTCTTTGGATATATCGCGATAACTATTAACATTTTGTCCCAATAAAGTCACTTCTCGTATACCCTGATGGTCTAGTATTTTAACTTCTTTTATAATAGATTCCAAAGGCCGCGATCTCTCACGGCCTCTTGTGAATGGCACAATGCAATAGGAGCACATATTGTCACAACCTCTCATGATCGATATAAAGGCAGTCGGTGATTCTTTATTTAAACGAACTGGCATGATATCCGCATAAGTCTCATCCAGACTTAACAAAACGTTAACGGCCGAATATTCATAATGACGCGTTAGAGCCAGCAATCGAGGTAAATCTTTATAACTGTCCGGACCAGCTACAACGTCTACAGATTTCTCCTTTTCCAAGACATATTGTTTCAATCGTTCTGCCATACAACCCAATATGGAAATTTGCAAAGGCCCCCGTTTTGTTGATCGTTTATGCTTCAACGCTTTTAGATGTTGTAAACGATTCCATATCTTTGCTTCCGCTCCGTCTCTTATAGCACAAGTGATTACCATTATAACATCAGCTTCTTGTATATCTTGGCATTTGTCGTAGTCATGTGCTTGTAATATTGACCACACGACTTCCGCATCATTCGTGTTCATTTGACAACCGTACACCTCGAAATATACTTTACGCCCGTGGCCTTTATAACTGCTTGCTGATAGATAAGGTATGAATTCATCATTTAGTTTGGATGTCATGGGCATTTTTGATTTCACATTAAGAAATTCTTGAAAACTTGGCCCCGCAGAAATCTTCTCTAGAAATGTTTCTCTTTTTAAAGTTCTGATTGACGATGTTGTACTAAATTTACGATGCTCCAGATGGAAACGTAAATAACATTTTATAATCCTTGCAAGCTTCATTTTTCACAATACTTGCGTTACACAATTTTTAAAAAGCATTAGCGATGGGCTATAAAGTTATCGATAAACAGGTGCCGTTTTCGTTTAAACGCGTTAAAAACCCCCCAACTGGGAAACACAACCATACTACACAACCGCTCTACCATAAATTAGATAGAAAGTTAATTGATCCATCAATTGGAAACCAAGATTTAAATGATTTAAAATGATTCGTTTTCATAGCTTGTTTTTCATTTCTTATAAAATAATGCACGGAATAAACCCAAAGAAAAACTACTTCAGTATAAGATAAACTTAAATTAGATAAGTAACTTTTACTTTTTGGTTTGTAAAGAATGGATAATTGAGAGGCTTATACACATCAGCAACCTGAAATTTAGAATTTTTTCTAATGATTCCCTTTGTTAAGCGGCAAAGATGTACCGTAATATCCAATTCCGGATAAATTTCCCAGCAGAACGAATTATAAGCTTACGCCATTTTTCTTTGGATTGCTGAGAACGTTTGGAATGAGGTCTGTCTTGAAGGCTTATATCTCTAAAAAAATTCTTCTTTCAATAATTTTACAGTTTGAAGAATTTTTCTCCTTTGTTAAGCGGCAAAGATGTACCGTAATATCCAATTCCGGATAAATTTCCCAGCAAAATGTATTATAAGCTTAGGCCATTTTTCTTTGGGTTGCTGAGAACGTTTGGAATGAGGTCTTTTTTTAAAGGCTTATATCTTTAAAAAAATTCTTCTTTCAATAACTTTACAGTTTTAAGAATTTTTCTCCTTTGCTAAGCGGCAAAGATGTACCGTAATATCCAAATCCGGATAAATTTCCCAGCAAAATGTGTTATAAGCTTAGGCCATCTTTCTTTGGGTTGCTGAGAACGTTTGGAATGAGGTCTTTTTTTAAAGGCTTATATCTCTAAAAAAATTCTTCTTTCAATAACTTTACAGTTTTAAGAATTTTTTGATTTTTTTTTTCTTAAATTTTTGATTTTATTGACTTATTGGTTATTTTAATACTTATTAGCGATGAAACAAAAATTGTCTTTTTTTTCTAATTATTGTTGTGTTTCGCTGGCGATGGCATGAAAACTGATCAATAATTAAAATTTAAAGGAAATGATCATCATTTCTCCTTGTTCGTGGTAAAGTGGAAGTTCCAACACGAAAATCGAAATAAGGCAACATTGTGGAAGTCCCGTTTATGCGGTTGGGACAAAAACGTTTATCAATTATTGGTGTTGTCGCGAGCGAAAGTTAATTTACACAAACATGATTACCTTGTTTTTTGCTGTTCAGTTAACCCGTTTTTTCTTTTACAAAAACAGAATAACGGAAAATTTTCGTGGTAACAATGTGTTTATTATTCTTATCACCTTATCTTATCTGGTGCTCTTTTTTACTCTGAGAATTTTTTATTCCCTTTTGCACTTATTTATGATGCGTGTACCACATCTTCGGTATTCTTTATGCTGTAAAACATTGAATAGAAATCAAAACTTAGAAGTGGTTGTTTTCCGAGATTTAAAAATTGTAAGAGAAGTGCTGCTGTTTTAGTTATGAAAGCAATTAATTAACGAAAGTGAAAAAAATGTCGGAATAAAACCCAGTTAAAATTATTAGACGAATCAGATTAAATATATGAAATTTACAAAATAATAAAAAGAGGAAGCAAATTGCTGATTCATAAATAACTTGGCATACCTATAACTACACACATATATATATATATATATATATATACAAATAAATGTATGAAATACACTAAGAGAAAAGCAATAGGCAACGAGCGTGATAGAAAGAGAGAGGTAGATGAACAAAGCTACATAGCTACATGCATTTTTAAGTATATTTTAAAATGTAGTACAAATCTGTATTATTACCATTAGTGTTCATATACTTTCTTCCCACTTCTTCGTCATTCGTTCATAAGGCATATATTTGCGGAATGAGAAGGCAACATATCGATGGAATCACTTTTGAGCTGCCATTTGAAGCGCTTTGTTCGTTAGTTTTAATTCGCCGTTGTTGTTGTCGTTGTTGTTCTAACAATTTAACTTTTAACATTTAAAACGTGCACGTATTTATGGCAAAAGAATTGAAAAAGAAAATAAATTAAGTTAATGACGAAAGCTAAAGTTAAAAAGCTGGCTTCACTTAACAACGCAAAGGCAAATCTAACATACAAAGTGAGAATTTTTACAAAAAAAAATTTTAAAAAAATATACAATAATACAATAACAAATAAAATATATGGTATACATAGAGCATAAGAGCATAGGAGTTTGCGTATCTACAATTTCGAGCAAATTGCAGTGCATATGTATCTAGAATCACAATTGCCTTATATTTTGAACTGTGTTCGTACCCCTTGTTCGTCTCTCACTGACTTTTTGTCATTTGTTTATTATTATTTTTGTTTTTTTCTTTTTTTCTTCCAATGCTAAAAATATTTTTGTTGCGAGAAGGTGACAAACCGTATAATCCAATTGTTTCTACACAAATGTACAATCACAACAAAATCCATATATGTTTTTCAAAAATAATTAAAAAACTACAGTAAAATTGTTATATACATAAATACGTGTCTTTTGTCTAATTTATGTTTTTAACGTTTTTTTGCATTCTTAAATTTCTCACTTCTCTTGCTTCTTCGTACCTTTAAATGCGATAGTAAATATGAAAAATATTGAGTAAATAATTCTCAGTGGTCTAATGTCACACAAGTTTGTAAGCAATTAAGAAAAAAAAAATAAATAAATAAATAAAAAAAAGAAGAAAAGAAACAAATGTGTGGCATAAAATGAGAAAAATCCCTATAGAATATAAATTGAACGACAAATTCAACTACAACTACAACAAAGCAAAAGAGCAATAATAAACGTCATACAAAAAGTGTGTCAAAGCGGACCAATGTTGAATTCTTCAACAATAAATAAAACCACATATACTGCAGTAGTGCATATACATATTTAGAGAGAGTGTATGTAAAACGTTCTCATAAAGCTACACAACAAATTTAGGGAAGTCTACAAGCCTGTATTTGTTCATCATCATAAATAAAATTTTCGAAATATAACGAGCCTTTTTTGAAAAGAGAAATACATTTGTAAGTAGTGAGAGAGAGAGAGAGATAGGGGGAGAAGGATCATATGTTGTTCATGTGTTGTTGTTTTCAACAAGAAACTTTAATTGAATGCATAAATTAAAATCGAAGAGAACTTTGCTTTATGATACTTGATAAAAAGCTTACTAGACATACATACACATACATGTCTTCTTTAAGCTTTACTCTCTCACCCATCTCTTTTTCTCTTTATTTTTTGATTGCTTTTAAAGAGTTTTCATCGTATTTTTAACAATTTTTAACTTTAACAATATTTTATTTATTTTTTTTATCTACTTTAACATTGCGGAAGTGCTGCACAATTTTTCTCAAACAAATTTCACAAAATTGAAATGAAACTTTTACGCAATATAATAATTTTTGAGTTAGTGTCCTTAAGAGAAGAGTAAGAGCAAGAGAGTAACTTGGAAAAATACGAATACATATATACAGATGCATTTTTGCGTCCATGAACCATTTGTGGACAAGAGATTAAATTTTTAAACGTTATCTGACAAATTTAAATACCTATCCTTAGATTATCTCGCCTTTCTAATTTTCATAAACTCTCTCTATATTCTTGTTATATATCATAAGAAAGAAATAAATGTTAATGATTTCTAATCCATTAAATCGAAAATAGGCATTACTTCTCACACCTTTTTTTTTGCAAAATTTCTCTAGCTGCAAGCGGAAGACTTTTTCCTTTTTTAGGCGAACATAATTTTATATCGATTAGGTACAATTAGTCCTCCTAATCTTCAGACGCATTAATTATTTTCACTTTCCATTTGCTTTTCAAAACCACTTCTCACAATTAATTTTAAATATTATAGAAAAATATTTATTACTTTACTGAAAAAATATTTCAAGATTTTGAGTCTTTTTGAACGTTAACTTACCCCATTAACTTTTCTTGAGTAATTAGTGACGAGTCGCGAGTGGAAACATCTAACGTTCATGGCAAAAACTATTTCGGGTTTTTAGGCTAATCTTTCAATCTTTGTCGGACCAAGTCCGTCCAACGTTTTTTTCGTCCTTGAAAAAGTCTAGACGATTGCCCCAATTGAGAGTTGTTGCCAATAGAGGTAATGGGACCAATTATCTGCTTAGGTTTAAATAGCTCAGTAAAATCTCTACCTATCTGGGATGGAGATTTATTTCATTCATTATCGTCTTATGTTTTTTCTGCTCTTCAAAAAAACGTTGAGTTCGTTTGATATCGGTAGGGATTCACAGTTGGAAGTTTGTCAGGCCCACATAGAAAACATAAGATGAAGAACTTCTTCGAATTGATCAACATTCGGAAGTCAAAGTCAAACCATATGCGTAATATTGATTTTTATAAAGCAAGGGTTTTCGAAATTTTTCAGCTTACTTTCGTCCCAATATTTATTTTTTAATTGTAAAAGGGATCCTACGCATATGCTATAATATGATCCGAAAGAGGAAATGTTTTCTTTTAACAGATAAGGAAGAAAATTGTGCGGTAAAGAGACGAACTATAGAACTGTTTGATGTTTTTTACATTCACTGTAAAAAGAGAATTTCTTATATTATTATTAAGAGAAAGCTCTGTGAACCCCTTAACAGAGCTCTGCTAACTCTTCACGATCAGGATATGGTTGCTTTTGAAGGCATATTCCGTCCAAATTAGAAAATACTTTTCAGGCAAGCGAAAGAAATTGAAATTCCGCTTTTCGCAACGATTTTTGAAATGTGATATACACCTAATTCTCTTTTTACGCGATAGATATGTTCCCAAAAAATACGTGTAAAGAAAAATTCGTGTAAAAAGAGAATTAGATGTAAACAATATTAAAAAGTTCTTGTTAGAGTTCACTTAATTTATTTCGTGTTTACACATTTTAATTCATTAAATATTTTATAAAAAATAATTTCTACTTTGGAAAAATGGAATTATATCTGAAATTCATAAATATAAAAGAAGTTAAAATAATAAAATTAAATTAAAAATCGTGTTAAAACAAAATAATTCGTGTAAAAAAAAAATTTTTTTCTTTTTGAACTCGTGTTAAATCAAATTCGCGTAAAAAAATCGTGTAAAAAGAGAATTGGGTGTATAAGCATATACCGACTAAGGATATGAACTTATATTTAAATCTAATTAGCAATGGCACAAACTAAAAAAATGTTTACAGAGTTCTGTTGAATGCAGTCTCGGAGGAATTTAAATCAAAATATAGTCAAAATAGAACTTTTTCAGAATTTTTTGAAAAAAAATATTATAAAGAAAATACGACTTTTTGTTAATTAATTAAAACTTAGTGTGAAAAAGTCTTCTTACTATATCAACTACGAGACTGAAAAAGTGGTAGTTTACGTAGCCATTGTGACCAAACCAAGTACTGCGAATAAATGAAGCTAACACCACATGAATCCTTGATCAATAATCTTTTCAACGGTGTATCATATTTATGAAGTTTCCTTGGGAAATAATTTTTTTGGCATTTTGAAAATTTATTCTATATGAACTAATATGGCGGTAATGTTTGATGCGTCACTGGGACCATTCCAACTTCTGGCGTTCAGTGTTTTTTTTTTGTCAGTATTACGTTAATATATTGTTTATTATATGATGTACTTTATCATATTTCCTTATCTTATGTATTTTATTATTTTTATTATATTTTGTATGTACCTAATTCTCT
>KK503110.1:0-11400 GCA_000688735.1 Glossina austeni | reverse complement strand
GTAAAAAAAATCATGTAAAAAGAGAATTGGGTGTATTTATTATATTATTATGTATTTTATTATATTGATTTATAAAGTTAGTTACAGTAATATTATTATTACACTTAGTTGTTGTGATTATTATTTTTTTTTTTGTTTTTTTAATTTGTTTTGTACCGTATTATTAATGGTATATAGGCCTGAAATAATTTCGGGGAAGCAGCCATTTATAATAATTGCTAACGCGCCTAGTGCAATACCTCAGGGGTGGTGTGGAAAATTGCACGCAATTGCCTAATAAATACGAAAAGTATAAATATTGTTAAGAGACTTTTCCTTTAATAATCCACAACTTGCTTTGCTTTTGCAACACAAACGGAAGGATATTCATGAAAAATAATTTTCTCTTATATATACATACATATATAAATGATAAACATAGCTATGCTTGCATGAACGGATAGTAAAAGATTTCTTTATTATCCAAAACATACTTTTCTCAATAATAAAATTCAAATTTTGTTCAATATTTCTTTGCTTTTAAAAGTATATTTTATCTGCTCCCCACGAACTTCATAGAGTATAGCTTATGTATTCTCTCTCTTTCTTTCTCTCTCTCTCTCTCTCTCTCTCTCTCTCTTCCTCTCTATCAATTCGATCGATAGATAGAGCGATAAATGCCTTTATTTACATTTCTTTATACACAAACCTACGCATTGAGTATATTTGCAATGACATGCAAAACATATCCCAAATTTCTTATTATTGTTCCAGAACATTATTTTCGCACAATGTTGTTTCTGATCATTATTCCTGTTTAGATTATGACGATGCTAAGTTTTTAAAGTATACAAAAGCAGTTATATTAGACATGCTTGCTAAGCTTGCGTGAAACAAAATGTAAGTAAGTTGCTATGTGTATATATATATATATATATATATAATTGATGAACTTGAAACAGATTATATAGGCAAATTGGAATGTTCACATATTACATACATATGCATACGTAATCTTTTTCTGCTGATTATGCAAACATAACTATGTTTGCTTGAGACAGAAATTGTAAGAAACTTATGAGGTTCACATATTACTTATATATATATATATATATATATATAAATAAAAAATCAAAGTAAAAGAATTCTATATTATCAAAAATAAGTTGCTTAAGGATATTGCTATTATTTCTCGAACATTCTCTCCCTGCCAGACGATCTCTATTAGAAAATCATTGTTATGATTGAAATAATTTTTGGTTTTCTATATAATAATAACTAATTAAATGTCTTTGAATTGTTGTATCTAAGTTTCGCTATTAATTTTTAGGCGTTTTTTTTTTTTATACACGCCCTTTGGTGTAGTATTTCTAGATCAAAGATGTCCTTGTATTCAGTATTTTTTTGTCGTTCTTACATTAAATATTATTTTTTATGTATTTTATTAGATTATTTACAATAGTGTCATATATATATATAAATATATATATATATGTATTAACATAGCTATGCTTGTATGAAAAGAAAGTTCAGAAAATTCTTTATTATCCAAAAAGTACTTTTTCTTAATAAAATCCAAATTTTCTTCAAAATATATTTTTGCTTTTAAAAGCACATGGTATCTACTGCCCACAATCGCTTTCCGATGAATTTCATAGAGTAAAGTGTACGTATTCTCTCCCTTCCTCTCCCAACGATCATTCGATCATTGCTAGAGCAATAAATGCCTGTTATGTTTATTTACATTTCTTTATGCACAAGCATATGAAAAGAGTACGTTTGCAAAAGGAGAGCTAAATATTTCTCTATTTCTTAATACTAGTCCGGAAAATTGTTTCGAAACATTGCTTATGAACATTATTTCTGGGCAGACTGTATGGTGCTAAGTATGCCGCAGCTATGTTAAAGCGTAGAATTACAATTAACACAAATCAACAATTTTTTCCAAGGAAACTTCATAAATATGATGCACCGTTGGAATGGTCATTGATTAAGGATTTAAGCGATATTGGTTTCGTTTGTTCGTAGCACTTGGTCGCACATTGCCATCATATTATAGTTTATAAGTATAGTCAAAAATATTTGTCCCAAGGAAACTACAAAAATATAATACACCGTTGGAAACCGTTGATTGATCAACGATTTACGTGACATTAGTTTTGATTGTTCGCAGCACTTGGTTTGGGCCTAGTGACCCATCGAATATTGCCACCATATAGAATAAGTTTTGGAAGTGTCAAAAAAAAAAAAAAAATGGTTCCCAAGGAAACTTTACAAATATGATACACCGTTGGAAAGGTCAAGGGATTGGTCAGGAATTCACGTGGTGCGAGTTTCATTTGTTCGCAGCACTTCTTTTAGTCACATCTAAACAATTCACTTTTTCAATCTCGTACTTTATGCGCTAAGAAGATTTTTTCATACTAAGTTTTAATTAATTAACAAAAAGTCGTATTTTCTTTATAATATTTTTTTTCAAAAAATTCTAAAAAATTCCATTTTAACTAAATTTTGATTTAAATCCCTCCGAGACTTCATTCAACAGAACCTTTAACAGAGCACAGTTAACATTTTTGGTTTGCGTCTTTGCTACTTAAATTTAAATATAATTTCGCAAAACCCTAACACTGACTTTGGAAAAATAGTCAAATTTGTGGCTATCGCGTATGGTCAAATTAGGAATTTCTACCGATACTCAACTAAATCACTGCCAAACAGCTGAAATTCTGACACAATTTTGAAACAATTTTTACTAAATTTTTTGAAAATTCATTTCAACAGAATACGTGGGCAGAGAAAGATGAATTTTTAATATCTTTTTCCTTTTAACGACATGTACGTCGTGCATTTATTTGATATATATATATATATGTATATATATAGCTAAAAAATATAGTTCGCGAAAGATATATTCGAAAATATTTTTTTTTGCTGATATGAAAGGCATTTCAATGCAGATTCACGTGATGTAGATGAATATCAAGGTAATGCTTGAAGACAAAATTACTTAAGTGCATTATGAAATGCAATGGAAAAGAAACACTTTCGTGTTGCTTAGTTTGAAAATAATCTTAATTAATATTAAAACATATGAAATATGTATGCTTTTCATAAAAAGTGTAATTTAATTATTTTTAATTTGAAGAAGACTTCATTTGAATTAGATAAGATTGAGAAAAGAGAAATAGGGAATTAAGAGGAAACGCATTTCACACACAGAGAGAGAGAGAGAAAGAGAGAGAGAGAAAGTTTTAGAAAAGCTTTTTTAGTTTAGTAATGTAAAAAAAAAAAAGCTTTTAATGACGAAGAGCATTTCAATCTAAAGTTGGAAAAATTTTTATTATTTCGTTATTTTTCGAAGGAGTGAAAATTATATTTGAATACAAATTTGCAGTTGCTCGTCATCAAACGGAAAAAAATGAAGCGAAGTCACACTAATTGTGAATAAAAAAAGGACAAAAAAAAAAAAAGAAAAACAAAAAGAAAAAAAATTTAAATAAGAAAAATAAATATATATAGAAAAAGTGCTAATATAAAAACAAAAGACGACTACGACCTACCCGCATATATTGCGTATAAAAGTAATATTGTGAGATTAACAGGAGCATAATACGAGCTTCGAGCTGTGGTTCATGTAATTAACAAGAACAACAATATAAAAAAAAAAAAAAAAAAAAAAATATTATAGAATTAATATATAGTTAAGTTATATCGGACTAGTTTTTGATGTGTGCTTTTATCCGAAAGTCTTTTTCTTTTTTTTTTTTTGTTTCTCTCTCTCTGTTAACTTATCTCTTGTAGGAAACAGTAACGCAAAAAGGGCAACAGGAGTAATATAATGTTTTTTGTTAACTTAAAGTAAAAAAGTAAAAAGAGTATAAAAAAGAATCGGAATTAAAAAAAGCAGTTGTTCTCAAGTGTTTATTTAATTTAAATAAAATAACAGATGTTTAGAAAAACATTGAGCGGATTGCACCAGCACCAGCACCCGTACTACTACTGTAATATAATAAATGATTGACAAAAAAAAAAAAAAAACAAAGAGAATAAAATAAAATTTCTTTTCTGCAAATATATTAAAATTACCTCTTAACAAAATCGAAACGAATACAATTTTTAAAAGAAAATTTTTGCAGATAATAAAAAGGTGAATGAATTAAATTAAATTCTGTATACTAATGAAAACTATATATTTTTTTTTGTTTTTTATATAAATCTGCACTACTTTTATTTCAAAAAAAAGTTTGCGAAATTATTTTCATAGTTTAGTATTTGAAGGGATATATAAAAATTGTCTTTATTTTTTTTTTTTTTTGATACGTTATTGTTCTTCTCTCCTGCCCAGATTTTTTTTCACCTTTTCTCTTTTGTCTTTTTTTTTTCACATTGCTCTACTCTCACTTTCAAGTGTGCACATACATGTACATAGATATTTCAGAAAAAAAAAAAAAAAAGAAACAAAAATCAATTGTAGCAAAGCTATAATAGAATTTATAAAAATTTTCAGTGAAATGGAAAAAAGTCTATAAAAGAAATTAAAGCAAATATATCTTCTTTTCAAAATAGATTGCGATTGTCCGCGATTATTGACGTTTTTTTGTCGAAAATTGGTGTCTACTTGTAAAACTAGGTCAATCTTTCTGCATTAGTTTCGAATTAGGAAAACTCCTCTAGTTTTCTATGGCTTTATTTATGCACTTTATTTGTGCATAAATTGTTTCATTTTTTTGATGTCTTACGCTCAGTCGCTTGATTATAGTGACATTTTGGAAAAAATATTTCATTGTTGAAGTCTACAAATTCCCTACAATTAACTAAACATAAAGCAAGGACAACACTCTAGACGAAAAACAATGATGGGCGGGTTTTGCTGATTTCCTTCATTTTTGCAAAAATCCTATCAGTCTTCCTTGGGAGAACAAAATCTATATACAATTTGGGAAGGAAGGTTCGAAGACTCTCCGTGTTCTGCACGGTGGGCATTAAAAATGGCCAAGATCGGAGCTATGTTTGCGAGTGACTCCAATGAAAAAGGCTTTGCGCCTCGCTGTTGATTTTGAATCTAAAATAAATCATATACTGGAGAAGATTGAGGGGATTGTAACAATATTGATTTCTATTCGGTTCGCGCGTAATTGAATTAAAGCGTTCGACAAAAACAAAAAAAAAACAATGCCATCATTTTTTAATAAACAATATTTAAATTAATTTGTCGCGAACCCTACCCACTAAGTATTTCTCTTTAAAATCTTATTTTCGAATCTTATTAAAAAAGAACACACGGCACGATTGAGTTGTTAGTCGTGATTAATATTAATAATCATCTCGATCAAACTACATTAACGTATTTTTTTGTTGAAAATGATTTTAAATGGATGCAAACATTTTCTAAATGTCTAGACAGCTAGATCGTCTAGATTGGGGCGGTTAGAATGCAACAGGCAGGACATTAACTTGTAACTTAGCTTAGCAGTGCTTTTTTTCCGACACGGGAAATTTTTTCAAAGTGCTTTGCAAAGGGCTCGAAATCTCAAGTTACAAATTCCTTTCGGATAATGAAATTTCCCCTCTACGTTTTACTAGGCGCAACCAATAGGAAATGAGTTACAAAAAAAAGTTGATTTTTGGCAAAGATTTACTATAGCGTGACGTCATAAAACGTCATGAAAACGACAAATGAAATTTGTAAAGACAATGATGGAAGCCTCTGCAAAATATTTTCTGCCCCTGAACAACCATTTGAAATAATAAAGGTCTACGTTTATGCGGTACTCCATCCGTCAGATCAAGTGTTGCTTAGGAGTTATTCGTATAATACAAATTCGTTATTATATAATAGATAACATCTGGCTTATGGAATACATGAAGACATATGTATAGGAAAATGCTTGACTGTTTTTGCGGTATGTCCTTACTTCCACTGTTAAAGAAAGGATAGAAAACTGTATCGCTATAGTAAAATTATTTGTTGTAACTCTTTTTTATAAAAACGTTCAAAATCTAATATTTTCGATATTAATTAAGCTTTCTTTAGAAATGACTGAAATTTCTTACATGCATTAAAAAGGTGTTGCTCGAAAGTTTTTTGATACAATGTAGATCATCTTGACAAAAGCAACTTTGTTTGTCGCAATTTCGGGATCATAGATATTAAACGCAATGCTACGTTATTCCGTTTTTCGATTTAATAAAAACTAAGTGATAAACACAATGATAAGTCGCTTTATTGTATTATTTTATGAGAAAAAATAAAGGAATCGATGGAAGTAGGAAAAAAAAAAAGAAAAAGACAATAGGGTGTCAGAAGTAAAGGTAAAGAAAATGAACATAAATGTAAAAAACAATAAGAAAATTAGTATAAAAGGAAATTAAATTTTTTGTTTGAATAAATAGAGAAGAAAAATGATCATAAAAGAAGGAGCAAGGAAGTGGACCTCATTGATGCGAAAAAATAAAACATGTTAAAATTTCAAGTTGTATAAAGTCCGTAAAAAAAGGGTTAGATTAGTATAAAAAAAAAAAAAAACAATTTCAAAATTATTATTATTTTTATTATTATAAATTTAGCCAGAGAATAAATTCTAGAGACTTAAGAGTCTTAAAGCACTAACATGTAAGGCTTTCGGCTTTTTTAAAAACTTTATTACGCTTGAGATTTGAGCCCACGACCGTTGAGTTGCTAGTCGAGACTCTTGCCTCTCGGCCACTCAGGCGGATTAAAAGGGAACTTAAGGCCATCGTAACTGAAGAGTTTCACTTAAACTCATCGATGGCGCAGTAATTTCACCAATACCGGCACAGAGTGGACGTACTCTCCATCGGTGCAATGATCGCTTTGGGTTATGCGCGCTCCTATACTCGCCTTTCTGTTTCCATCAACTTGTACGCCTTCCTTCATGTTGTTGTTGCTACAGTTTTCGACTTTCTTAAAAACCGCATTCTACCGCATTTGAGATTTGAACCCACGACCATTGAGTTACTAGTCAAGACACTTGCCTCTGGGCTACTCAGGCGGATAATTTCAAAATTAAAAATAAATTTTCTTTAGTTCTTCTTGTGCGTTTTTTTCTTTCTTTTTGTTCTATTTGTGGGTATACATGTGACTTGACAATTGACACACGGCCTTGTAAAAAAGTCGGTAAACTGAAGTCCCAGAAAAAAAAAATGGAATAGCGCATCATTGTGTTTTAAGTGTATAGCGATAAAATTTCATTACACATACAGTTACATTTTGACATATAAAATTTATTCTATTTCTTCTTCTTGTTCTTATTCTATGCAATGTTAAAAATAAATTTCTTTTCGATTGCTTAGTTTAACATCTTAATCACTGATCCAATTTGATGCCGATGGCCCTATCTATATAACTGAGTCAATGTTAATTAGCGTGTTCTATATATAAACGAACATACGGCCGAACACATCAACTTATGTAGACTGCAGTATGTCTGTAAGAAAAAATAAAGTTAAAAAAAATATACGAGAAAAATACGAGAAATGACAATAACATGAAATAAGTAAACGTATTAGAGATGACAAAGTAGATCAACATAATGACTTCGCCTAATACAATTCTTAGTTTATTACCTCGATAAGGTATCATAAAAATTGCATCTCATTTTCATACTTTATAAGGAAGTTCTTACGTGGGAAGGACATTAAACTGTGAATTGAGTCGATCCTAATTTAGCGAAATTAATTTCCTTATCAAATATCTCATTATTTTGGTGGATAAATTAGTAAAAATTAAATAATTATGGCCTTGAAAATCTTCCTTTTCATCCAGAAGTGTTCCAAGCTTTAAATTTTTTGGGTGTAAATAATCTTATGATTCGATTTTCATTATAATATATTAACAATTAGGAGTTGTTGCCACACACACACACATCCCACATAGACCCATCGAAACCACATTTTTTTTTTAGATCAGTCAATTTATCCCGAAATTCTAAAATTTTTTTTCGAGAAATTTTGTGGAGTTTCAAAACTAATTTTGAAAAACTTTCTTGCTCCTTATATGCAATTAATATTGAAATGAGGTAAATTGGTCCATGGGTCCACAATATAGTAGAAGTACAGCATGGTATGATATGAGAACATTTTTGTTGCTAAGCAACAAATAAGTTGCGTTTTTCTATTATTAACCATAAATTATGCGAAAAAGTCTATCCATTATTACCGGGTAGTGAAAAATAATGGGCCGCGTTCCAGATGTGTTTGTTCCATTTCGTAAGCAATTTCATTGTGCATTTCCATCTTCATATCTTAAAAATATATGAGGCAATAGGTATTTTGCCGCCAGTTTCATAACTGAATCATTTGCTTTTCTTCCTTTGACACGCGATTTTATCTCGTGCTATAAAAAAAATTGCATTTTTTATGTGTTGATCTGATGTACTTCTTATCGGAAAAGGCAAAACTAGTATGACCGCATTTCTACGTTACGTATAATTTTGCAACTAAAATATGCCTATACGCATACTTCGTATATGTTCATAGTTATGTGTGTTCGTTCGTGTTCGTTCGTTGTGTATGAAATCATTTTTGTAATATAGGTGAACAAAGTGAACGAAGTAATTGGAATACAAACATGAATTGTTATTAACGTAAGTACCTATGCATATATATAACGTATACATACATAGATGTCTATGCACATATATGTACATATATATATATATGTACCTGTATATATAAGGTCATCGAATAAGTGTTCTATTTTTTTTTAATTTGCAATAAAAACTTGGGTAACTTTTTTTATTCTAGACTCTCTCTCCCTCTATTGGTTCATGTCCTATTTATTTAAAACTGATTTCATATAAATGAAACTTGGACCTGGAGTTTTGGAAAAATGCAGTCCTGTCACTAACACTAAATTTTGTCATTTTCCCGTATAAATCTACTCTTATTTCACCACCAACTCGGAATATCTTGGTGGATAAAGTCATTAAGAGTTCGCTCCTCGGGGGAGTAAGTCCCAATGAATGCTTCAACATAATCCCAAAATAAAAAGTCCAATGTAGTCATAGCGCATGATCTTTGTGTCAAGCTCACGCAGACATTTTTCTCATAAGAAATGGATGGTGGCACGAGACCAAGCCGAGACCATCTACTTCGTGGCACAAACAATCACTAACCATCCATATTTCTGTAGGGTTCTTTATTGAGGGTAATTGCAATGACATTTTAAAAAGTCGCTTAGGAACATCAGATGCATTATCTTTGCACCGAGGGAGCTACAGTCCTTATTTGCGAAGTGTCCTTCATTCCACGTGCAAGTGCCCAACATAACCGTGAGTTCCTTGTTTTCCCATTAATAAGGGCAAGTTCCAAACAATGTATTAAGAAAAAACAAATGTGATCCAAGTGTTTTATTGACGTCCAGATTCGATACCGCAAAATGGATGACCCTATACATATATATGTCATATATATGCATATTATGTATGGCAACAGAAATTGCATAGTTATTGTGTAATCAATTATAATACATTTGTAAATATATATTCATGCTTAGCTAATTCAGAAATGTTAGGGCGACCCATAAGTAATCAATTATTTTCGCAAAATATGATTTCTCATTAGTCCTGCGGCAACCAGACAAGTGTAAGCCTGCTTTTTTTTGGTGTTATTCTTCAACCAGTTTGTTAGTAATTTATTCCCAACAACATCAATTTTTTTTGTAGCCTTGTAATAAAATGGCGAATTTTGTACCTTCTGAGAGCCATATTCGTAATTGTGTACTTTTCAATTTTAACGCCGGTTTAAGTGCCACGGGAACAACTCGGAACTTCTACCGCACCCTCCATACTTGCCAGACCTAGCACCGTCGGACTACCGTCTGTTCAGGTCATTGGAGCATTTGTTACGAAATAAAAATTTGAATTTCTTATCCGATCCCATCCAAACGCACCTTGAGTTATATTTTAAGTCACGCCCACCCCACTTTTACATAAACGATTAAAAAATAAAAATTTCATTTCAAAAAAGCATTTTATCTATGAATGCAAAATAGTTGATTACTTATGGGTCCCCCTAATATCTAGTAACATTTGTATACATAGATTTTAAATAATTTTATATACATCAATATTCATGTAGATCATGACGAAGCGTGTGTTATTATTAATTAACATGACCCCTCTGTGTGCGAGTTAGTAAATACCAAGCCTTCGACAACTTCTACTTATGCAAGTCGTTACTTATTTAGACAGGTAAAAACTGAGCCATAGCCCTCATAGGATTTTTTAATAATAAATATTGACCTTTACTTAAATAAAGGGTCGAAAAAAACAGAAGAAATTTATATCGAGGTCCACAGATTAAATTATTCCTCTTTCGTTAATCGAAAGAAAAGAAAGAGGTTTCGAACTTAAGTGAATATCAATATGGACTGTCGCTTGCACTGGTCTAGTAATGCGGGAAAATTCAGGCACTTTAAGCTCGTTAGTACAAATAAATTGCTAATAGATATCTGTGGTGTGTTAAGTTTGCAAGCGAGGCAACATTAAATAGAGAACACATCGACTTATTAATATAAACGCAATGAGAGAGAGACTAGTGTAGCTAGTCAAGTGGATTTTTTTTGTTTTGTTTTTTTTTTTTGTTTTCTTTTGATCAATCGCTCATCGGTAATACGGTGACTGTCAAAAGAAGTGAGCGAAGAGAAAGAGATAGGGTCGTAGTAGCGGCCGCACCAGCCTAGCACCTGTCTATCCAAATGAGAACTGTTATGACTTCATCGACTGAGGAGTACTCACCATAGCTACAACGAAAGTAAACTCTACCGTACTTGAGATTTGAACCAGCGAACACTGACTTGATGGTCGCGGTTATTATGTTTTCAAAATTTTGAAATTATTGCCTCCCTTGAAGCTCCTACTGATGATGAAAATTTTTATTATTAGACTCCCTCGCCATTTGTGTGGTATAGCACATGCACCTAATTCTCTTTTTACACGATAGATACGTTCCCAAAAAATACGTGTAAAAAAATTCGTGTAAAAAGAGATTTAGATGTAAACAATATTAAAAAGTTCTTGTTAAGAGTTCACTTAATTTATTTCGTGCTTACACATTTTAATTCATTAAATATTTTAATAAAAAATAACTTCTTCTTCTTTTCCCTTTGGAAAAAGGGAATTCTATCTGAAATTTATAAAATTAAAAATCGTGTTAAAACAAAATAATTCGTGTAAAAAAAATCGTGTAAAAAGAGAATTGGGTGTAGTATGTGATTATGTAATATGCAATAGCACAAGGTGCAACAAGTCCGTAGGGTGCATAAGAGCTTAATTTATTTCGTGCTTACACATTTTAATTCATTAAATATTTTAATAAAAAATAACTTCTACTTTGGAAAAAGGGAATTATATCTGAAATTCATAAATGTAAAAGAAGTTAAAAAATATTAAAAATCGT
>KK503109.1:28263-44503 GCA_000688735.1 Glossina austeni | reverse complement strand
CTGGGTGAGATAGTAGTTTACCTCTCCGTGGCGTCTTTCAACCCATACTCTTATGCTAGGGATAAGAACGAACGTCCGGACGTTCGTACTAAACAGATGTGGATAAACTTATTCGTACATAAGGCAAGAAATGAAAAGAAAAATGGCATAAACATCTAACGATAATCTTTCACTTTTCAAAATCAATGAATTTCGATTTTATTAACATTTTTGGATTTATTGCTAGATTTTCCTGTAAAGAGCTCACATATCACGAAGCAATTTGTTACTTGGGATACAAGTGAACTTAGGCCCATTTGTAAACCATGCCATTGATCGTGATCACTTAACAACACATAAGCGTGCAAACAAAGCGTGTGATGGTTGGAGTATGTCTCGCATGCTTCTGGAAAACTGAGTAAGCCAGCCTTTGGGAAACGTCAATAGCGTAATACTATTAAACAAACAAGTACGAGATGTACGAATAGCCAAATGGAAGATTAGACGTTAAACAACACACGTGTGTGACTGCAATGAATTATTTTTATTGTTTGTGCTCTCATTACGGGTTGTGTTCATAGAGTTATACAAATAAAGCTAATAATGGTTTTTATATGGAGCTTAACTTCTCTTCGAACGTTAATACGAACGTAACAATTCAAGGGCGAATGGCAGAAGATAACTTTTCCGGTTTTGTTACAAATTAACCCATACGCTAACACACGTGTAATCATTTGTAATAAAGAAAAAAAAACGCTTCTATTCCGGGGATACTATGTAAAGCACATTAACTTCAAAGCCTAAGAACTACAGCATCTGGTAATGCAATAGCCGGAGTATGTACAGGAGCGCACCCCCCAGTTTGTGTGTGTTGTAGAAAACTGAAAAAACAAAAAGGGAAACAATCAAAAGTTGCTTTAGCACAACCAACAGACGCTCATACGTTTTCGTGTTTGTGCGAAATGTAGGTTTTTGCCTTTTTTTTGTGCAAGGCACATGTGGCAGACACATACTGGTGTGTGTCATCACCTTGAAGTAAATTGTAAATGTATGTTTTCTGCCCTATTACAGGGGGCATAAAGGCGAGTAGATTAGAAAATATTTCATTTAATTTCGGAATAGAACGACGAGCATAGGAGAAGAGCAAGAATGACAAACATTTCTTATATGGCAGCTGCAATGCGGTAATACTTTTGTGGCTTGAAGTACTGAACAAATAAACAAACCCATGTAAATAAAAGTAAATAGAGAAACAAGAAGCAGATGACATATATGAAAACACAGCCGAAAACATATGAATGGAAGTTCTTCGGCGCGGTTAGTTACTTTCTTTGTTTCCCGATGGAAATGGAAATAAGTGATTTTTGCCGCCATGACTTTTGTGTTTCTTACGTTATTCTTACATAATTGTTTGTTAATTGTTTGTGAAAGGAAAATTTAGATAGCAAGATGTTCCGTTATTGTTGTTCAATTTTCGCGACCAATGGCAAAGAAGGAAAGTGTTTTAGATCTCTGCTTGCGTCTCGGATGAAGGGAGCCGAGATTTCGTTAAGTAAATATATTCTTGATTAATATGTAATTCTAAGCTTTTTAATGCCTTTTCTTCATCAACTTCGTTTAGTTTTTATTTTTAAGGCAATTAGAGACGTTTTGGGAAATTTTGAAGCGATTTTCTTTACTTTTTGCTTTTAAAGGCACTCAAAAGCCTTGTAGAGGGTTTTTAGATGATTTTCGTGGATTTGTAATGTGGTTTTTTTTTGTGTCCACATGTCAGTTGTAAAGATTCGAAATTTTTCTGAAAAGTGATGTTTCTGCGTTGATACCTTGCGTTGGCCCGCTGTTGTGTTTCAGGCGTTGTGTTGTTGTCATTGACTTGGCGGCTTCATATTTGTCCGTTTGATACAACCCCGACTAATATTTGTCGAGGCAGGTAAACAGATGTTAATACAATTAAAAATTTATCATAATTAATTTTTGCCTGAGTTGTTTTCCTTTGCAATGCATACATAGGAGTTAGGTAGCAATGGTAGAATTTTAATTTGAAAAATTCTCATACATTAAAATAACAAAAAGTTAAAAAATAATATCATCCAAGCCAAAGCCAAAGTCATATAACACTAATTGTATGTATGCATGTAATTTATTTCTTATCACATAAACCGAAATCTAACAAAAACATTAAAAAGTTTTCATGATTGCCTTTGAGTAACATCGACATGCGAACGATGCAACTCTCCCAGCAGGTAATATGGAGGATCTGCAAACGATGGTTCAAGCTGTAAATAATCAAAATAACTTTGGGTTAAATGTTAATGTAAGCAAAACGAAATCGCAAGTCGAGCGAAAACTCCATAAGCAAATGTCATTCTATCAATCCATCAATTAATAAGCAAAATGTAGAAAGGATTTCCAAGTTTGTATACATTGTATCAGTGTTACACGAAGACTGGGACAGCGATGTATAAATAGAAAGAAAATTTGAAATCATCAGATAGATCATCACACATAAAATACCGGTGTAGTGTATCGACACAAAATTAAAGTCTTTTGTTTAAAATCAAATCGTTATTTATTCATGTAATTCTAAGTTATTTCTGGACCAAATAGAGGTACGGTCAGTATCTTATATAATAAATAATTTAATGCTAACTTAAGCAATTAATATAATTAAAGTAGATTATTACTAGAATTACAACTATGTGGGTTACAACTAAATTAGGCTAACTAGGTTAACTAGGTTAACTAGGTTAGGTGTCACATTATGTTGAAATGTAAACTTAGCGTAAATTGTAAATCGCGCTAGAGTGCGACAGATCGATAATGCTACACCGGAAAATTCTAGCAATCCTCGTAATTAAATCATTTCTTCGCCTCCGTCTCTTGCAATGTTTTGTATACCTTAGAATAATTGACATTAAAAATCAGTATAATGAACAGACTGAAAGCCTTCAGGATGCCGTGTTACCGTAGAACTATAAAAATATAGAGAAGAATAAACTCTGACCGTGAGCTGTTAAAGCGAATAAAGAAACGAAAAACTGCGTATTTTGGACACATGATGCTTGAAAAAATATGGAATAGTACACTAAATAGCGGAAGGCCGTACCGAAAGGCGTAGAAACATGTGCAGACAACAAATATCGTGCCTGCGTAATATTCGAGATAGGGCAGAGCTGAAAACCATAGGGGAATTCACAAGCACAACGAGGAGCCGAGAAGATTTTTCGGATTTAGTTAATAATATAACTTAGCACGGAGTAATATCGTGGCAAAGAAGAGAAATGTGTTAAAACAGAAACATAAACCAAAAGCTATTAAGAACCGAATATCTTCCTTCCACATTATGATTGCCTTCTATAATCTTTGGACAGTCAGGAACAAGTAAAGATTTTATTTTTTATATTTTGTAAAAAAACGACCACTAACTATGAAGTGAAATTTTTCTCGCTTTCGCATTATAGACGTAACACACACAACATTGCCTTGCGCTGATTCATTACTTTACTGTCTTGTTTCATTCTTTTTATGTCGTTTCCATATCCGTTGTGTTGATGAAGTAGTTTATTGTTAGTTCTTGCGGCCATAATTGCTTTTAGCGTAAATATTAAGTTAAAAAAAAAGTAATGTTAACGAAGCAAATCAAAGTAAAGATGTAAAGAAATTTAAGTTCGCTTAAGAGCGAAATTAGGTCACTTCCTGTCAATATAGTTATAGTATCAATGGGCGAATCAGGGGCATTCTTGGATCGATTGCGCATCAGTATAATGTTTGTGTCAAACCTAAAGTTACTATGAGACAAACAAAGTTTCTGAATATTTATATAATAAGTTAGGCAATGTCCTTCGCCGTTGAATGTAAAGAAGAAGAAAAAAACCCATTCCTTTAATACTCATAAAACTCACCGTTAATATGTGAATGAGATTTCACCAGTCGACGTAGGATGATATCGCGTTGAGCTAATCTCGAATATTCGGCAATGTGACGATAAATCAATTTTTGTCGTGTTAAACTGGCCCACATCGAGCTATATAGGACGACTGCTGTTTTTAGCGTCTTAGTGCGATAAATGTAATGCTAATTGAAGTTTAACGGATTTGTCTTGTATTGGAGAAGAGATTGGTTCAGAAGATTTGCTGCAAGTGATTATGACCTGTCAGATAAGCATCGAACTAAACGCCCAGGTCGAAATCTCTAGTGGAGTCCGATCCAAGGTTAACTATACAGGAACTATCAAGAAGCCTTGGGTCTACCTGGTCCACCGTACAAGGGCATTTAAAAGAAATTGGCAAGGTACGTAGACAAGGTAAATGGATTCCTCACCTGTTGCCTGAGGCCAATAAAAATCTTCGGCAAACAATTTGTAATTCTATGCTCACTAGATTAAGCAGAGATCCATTTTTGTCTAGGCTCGTAACTGGAGATGAAAAATAGATCCTTTATGATAACATAAAACGATCGAAACAATGGTTGTCTGCAAGCGGGAGACCTCTTCCAACTCCTAAACCAACCCTTTCCCTGAGGAAGGAGTTATTGTGTATTTGGTGGGATTGTTCCGGTATAATGCATTACGAATTACTGAAACCTGAGGAGAAAGTTACTGCTGACCTGTATTGTCAACAATTACAACGGTTACAGTTCGCACTCATAGAAAGAAAGACCAGTTTTAGTAAGCAGAAAAGGTGTGATACTCCAACAAGATAATGCCCGTCCTCATGCAGCGAAGATTGCTCAAGAGAATATTAAGCAGTTAGGCTGGGAATTTCTACCGCACCCTCTGAACTCTCCAGACCTAGCACCTGTTCAGGTCATTGGAGCATTCGTTACGAAATAAAAATTTTAATTTCTTATCAGATCTCCAAACGCACCTTGACTTATAGTTGAAGTCATGCTCACCCCACTTTTTCAAGAGGGGGGTTGAACTTTTGCAGGAACGATGGACACAAGTCATCGCAAACGACGGTGATTACATGAACGATTAAAAAATAAAAATGTTATATCAAAAAAACATTTTGTCTATGAATGCAAAATAATTGATTACTTATGGGTCCCCCTAATATATCCTGTGCCACAAGTAGGATGTAGGATGTAACTAAGATGTATATTATGCGCATTGCTTGTCTTATGAACGTTTTAAAAATCTGTGGTGCTGCCTGCTGCTGCTATAACGAGTATAAAATGGTTTGGCATTAATAAAAGAAATTTATCGAAATTTATTACACTAACACATTTCACACGTAAGGAGGCATACTGTCGATGCATAATTTATGAACATTTTGCGCAAGACGCCTTCTCATGCCAGCTTGTGTTTATTGGGAAAAGTGCACGATAAAGTGTAAATTTGAACGGTTCATAAGCCCGAAAGTGCGGTTTGTTAAACTGTCTTATTTGTTACATTTTCTGGCTCACTTAAAAAGGGCAAGCACATCAGTAGACATATATACACAGATGTGCAAGCATAGAATGTTAGCAAACATCTAATAGTGTCTTAATGCGATACAGTTTGCATGTATTAACATTAACTTATGCCGCAATGTGATAAAAAGCAGAGAAACGTTCTTTACCAGTCACTCTTTTATTCATTTTTATTTTCCGCTTAACAGCAAATCGTCTGAATATAAATTTCATTTTATTTTGTTCCACGTACGGTAGGTAATAAACACATTTAAAGTGAGTCGATGTATAACTGAAATGAATGCTTTAGCCAACTTAAGATCAGCTTACTCTTTAGTCGGCTGAACTATAATCATAGCTTTGATTTCATTACATAATAGTCGTGAATACTTTTTTTTAATTCTAGAAATAATGCGGTTCTTGCACCGGTATGTGTTATTCAACCTGCAGTGGGGAAACCGGCAGAGGAATAGATGAATAGGTAACACAAGACTGAAAACAGAGTGACAGAGGCTCAGAATCAAATAATAGGTTTGCTTTATTTATTTATTTATTTTATTTTAATTCTACTCATACATGAAACTCGACTAAACAAATAGCAGTCGAGTTCAAATGACTCTTAAAGCAAAACTTATATTAAATTATTATTAAAACTCAGTATAAGTAAAAATAAAACAAATAAGAAGGAAGAAAAGAAAGAACCATGTACGAAACTAGCCTAGAGCCACACTTACAACCGGTACAGGACCAAATTGCAAATGAAACCCTAAGCCAGTGGTTTCCAACCTTTTTGTACCGGGGTCCCTCTTTTAAAAAAAAAAATTAATGCGCCCCCCTTTAAAAAAGAAATTGTTGCGTCCCGTTAATTTATCTAAAAATCAAATTTCAAGTTAAACGTACAATTTTTCGAAGTTTTTCAAAGTTTTCTCCACTGAAACTATATATTATTTCAGCACCAATTCACTTCACTCACTTATATTATATTATATATTCTTATTTTCACAACGATTTAGTCACTTATAGACAAATTCACATCCACATCAAATAGCAACTGAGAGAAAACCGAAATAATCGGATGCTTCTGTTTACTGAAGTTTGGCGCGAGTAAGCACGAGAATAACCGAGATGTTGCAAGTGCTTGTCTTTTGATTCCACGCCCCACCGGGACTCGACTCCAAACGCGAAAGCGAGATATTTCGATTCGAAGAGGAGTATGAATTGGATGTTTTAGCATTTGTACACCAAAAATCCGCGGCGAGGATTGTGGATTACTGCTGTGGTATACTGCAGATTCATTTTCTTGACACCTGTTTGACTTTTTTGGTTTGTATTTGAAAATGATATTTTGGAAACAGCTACATGCCCCCTTGCAACAGTATCGCGCCCCCCAAGTTGGAAACCACTGCCCTAAGCCATCGCAAACACACATAAGCTTGGCAACCGATAATAAATAAAATCAAATAATTTTCGAAATCATAATTACTTTCTAGGGTTAAAAGCTAGTTTAAGTACAACATCTCGTGTATCGTAAAACGTTAATCTCGTGTATTAAGCAATGTTGCTTTAATGGACTTTAAAGAGTGTGATAATGAGAATAAGAGTAGTAGACGTCATTTAGGTTCTTGCAAACAACTCTGAGCGGGTTAAACGGCTCATAATTATATTTACAATGACTTAGCTTAACCAAGGTAGAGTGCCTAGAGAAGCAGTTAGGGACATTAAAGCTAATTTTACCAAGTAGTAAAGGCGAATCAATAGCCCGATTTATTACTTTGATTACAAAAGAAACGCCAAGAACAAATCTACGTTTCTGAAGAGAGAGGTAAGAACAACAGAAGCAACCTATTTTCAAAGGGAGGAAGAGAGGCAATCGGATCCCAACCCAAATTCCTAAGGGCAAACAGCAAGAATTTCTTGAATCTACATAGCATCTATATGAAGGAGACCACACAACAGAAGCATACTCGAGTAAAGGTCGAACCAAACACATGTAAAGCCTTTTTGAAATGTAGGGATCATCAAGCTCCTTGGACCACCTTTTTATGAAACCAAGCGGGGACCTAGCTTTGCTTAACCAGAGCTCAACGAGAGCAAAGTTGAAACGTAACCTATGGTCAAATAGAACATTAAAGGGGATCCCTTTAAAAAGGATCTCCGTAGTCTAGTTTTGCTTTCGTTACCACACAGAATTTCTCTCATTCCTTAGAAAAGGACATACATCCCTTTTTAATAACACATAGCGAAGACTGCGATCTATGCTGGCGTCTTCTATTTAGATTGGATTGAAACGTTTTAACCTATTTTGGCATTTTGCTGCACTTGAGCCTACGCATTGGACAAGAAAGTGGATATATTTCGTGTAAGCCAAAATTCTGGGTTGATTTAGTCAAATTCGCTTACACGTCCCCTTTTGAGAGATTCGCAGTTCCAAAAATTGCGACAGAAAGTCGAAAATTATATGTATGCGCTGTTTAGATTTAATATATTAGGGTTACCCATAAGTAATCAATTATTTTCGCAAGATAAAAATGTCATTTCAAAAAAACATTTTGTCTATGTTATGCAAAATAATTGATTAGTTATAGGTCCCCCTAATATATATCAATTTATTCCACCTAGATTTTGTATGTTTCAAATTTATTCTAATTAGATTTTACTGAGATCTGTTACATTTTATTTTATTCAGTTTATCGACTTATGTTAATTTAATTATATTTTACAGGTATTTGTTTACTCAAGTAGCGCCAACCGCAGTCAATAATTGCATGTTGTAATGCAATCCAATTAAAGTATTTTATCTTTTTCAGTTCCTTTTATTTTGTTTACTTAGCAATTTTTGTCGTGGCGATTATGGACATTGCAACTATGAACCAGAATTTATTTGCATAATATTTGTAGAATAATTCTTAACTACTTTTTTATACCAAATAAAGTTGACTTTCGTTTATCAGATGTTTTCAGAAGAGTTTCAGAAGTTGACTTTCGTTTATCAGATGTTTTCAGAAAAGTTTCAGAAGTTGACTTTCGTTTTCAGAAGATTTTTTTATTTTAATTAATTTTCCTGATCTCCCAGTGCTGAGGAGCATCGCTTTTTGCAAAATTGATAGAGTTTGACGATTGAGCCTGAGCTGAGCTAAACCAACGAGTTCGTTTAGTTCTTTTGCTTGCCTATAATCGATTCCGACAGATTAGCTTTGAACGCGATTCGCTCGATTCGAACAGAATTTTACATCGGTCTTCTTTAAATTTGCCCCATAAACACTCATCTGCTCGAACAGAGTCAAGTAAACTGCTTTCATGTTTCTTCACTACATTTCGTATGCTAGCATTGTCCGATTTACTGATTGATTTACTTTCAGTGACATCTTGAAAATTCCAATAGGAAAAGATATCCAAAATAAATGAAAACTTTTTCTCTAAATTAATTATTAATATACAATTTTTATAGCATGCTCCAGTTGTGGTAGAAGTTTTGCACGGATGTATAGACCACTCAGATGGACCTGAGGTATATCTACCTTTTATTATATCAATCGTTTCAGAATCCTTTCAGTTTGTCAGCCCTCCTAGCTCGTATTCTCTGTACAAGCGGCATTTTTTGAGATGTAAGGACGAACGCTACTGAAAATGGTTCTGATCGAACCACATTTTCTACCACTTCCCATACAATGACTTATTTTCCTAAGTCGTTATATAAATAATTGTATTAAATGGCTTGGAAAACTATAGCATTTTTATTTGTTTTAATTCGGAGTCTGGATTGATCTCCACACACAAACTAGGTTATGATAAATGTATGAATGCGTGTAGAGAATGAGAAAAAATTGTAGATAAAATTAATTCCCCTCGACAAAGTTTTGAGATTTTACAGATCTTTTAGAGTTTACTGGAGTTGTGAGGAAAGCAACTAAAATTAAATTAATTTCATAGTGAGATCGAGATTGTCGGCAACTAATGAATTGTTTGACGAGCATTCTAATCCTTAACAAGGTACGTAACGTGAGGAATATAAAAAATTACTTATTCTCAATGGCATGCAGACTTTGTTTTATATGCAAGTGCAAGCACTTCATATGATTAAGTGCTTTGGCTTTCGATGTCAACGAGTGGTGATGCTTTGTTTTCATATTGAAATGAAATTTACAAAATTGGCATCCGACCGTCTGTCAGAAAATTATTTGTAAATTTATTTATTTTTTTGATGCTAAAACCAAAACCTATAAATTTTCAGCCAACTATTTAATTATAAAATGATTTACACACTGGCAATAAATAATGTGTGCCAAAGAACATGAAACTTCAATAAATGTAATGTTGGAAATGTGCCAGACTTGTTGAATTTTTTTGTAAATAGTTCTAGTTCAGCGATGTGTGACGTCGTAATGATGCCAATGTGTAATTCAAAATATGTTTATATAACTATATAACGATAATATAAATAGTTCGTGCGTATCCCACAAGTTCGAATATCACCGTAAGGTAATTTTGTTTTCGTTGAAGTTCAAAAACAAAGTCAATTAATCAGTTGCGTGGATTTTTTTAAAAATATTATTCACTATAAAATATGTAAGAAAGGGGAGAAAGACACGCAGGGACAACGTTATTTACAACATTACGTTACACAGACGGACAGATGGATATGCTAAAACTGATTAAGAATTTTATGATTATCAATAATATATATGTAGATTGCGGAGTGTCTGAAGCTCCTTGCTGGGCTTCCGGCCTTGGCATATATCTTTTCATGGCTTGTCTCGTTCCTCAACTAATCTATTGAAACAAATTCAAGGTAAATTTTCCTTCACCACAAGCTAAAACATCAAATCTTGTAAGTAATTCACTAATCGCCAACATTTCAAGTTGCATTATTATACCCATCACCAAGCGATGAGGGGAATATTCGTTTTGCCAAAACGTTTGCAACGCCCAAAATGAAGCATCAAAGACCTCACAAAGTATATATATTTTTGATCAGCACCAAATTCTGAATCAATTTAGGCATGTCCTGGGCGCAATAAAAGATTCTACCGACTTAAAATTCAGCAGAAACATTGGAAGTCTTGCACTCAGGTTGATATTGAAAATGAGCCAAAACGGTCGAAGAACGCGCCCACACCGTGTAAACTGAGAATACCTCTGCTTTTGGTTTTTTGCTCATTACTCATAAACTATAGCAAATAAATGTACTATAATTTTAACGCATATGGTGGTGCTGCACCCTAAGAAAACGTAAAAAATTCAATTCCTATCAATTCAATGCCTATTGAATTTTATAGTGTGCCATGATTTTTTTTTTTTTTTAAACCTTTGCAAGGCACAGAAGTAAGGTTCAAAAACGCCCTAAAGTATATAAATTCTTGGCCAGTTTCAAATTCGGAATGCACCTAAGGATATCTGCCCATTCGTGTCTCAATTATGTGGTGCTTGTGGTAAACTTTCTCCCATTAGCGAAAATGAATGTATCGCTTACAAATTTGCAAAAGAAATTGAAATTCACCAAAATTTTTCAAAGGAGGCGCCTATACGACAAAAACATTCATTTTGAATTTAACAAATATCAGCTGCGCCCACTCCGTATTATAGAGCATAAAATTTAGTTCTTTTACTTCTTTCTCTTAATTGACAACAACACTCTTTTGTAAATTGATCAATGTTGAGCATTTTTATTACTCCAATAAACACGAGTGATCACGTTGACACATGGAGGAACAAGAAAGACGGAAATAGTCATATTTTCTCTTCGATCCCAGTCGTTTGATTCCATTGTGAGCCAGCCGTTCAACTTCCAGTAGAGTTATTTATAGTAGCATGCCCAAGTGGGTTCGGTTCGTGGATTACAGGTCTACTTAATAACTGGTATAATAGCTTAGAAAAGAACCTAAAGTGCCTACTTAGACACTTAAGCATGTGTGGGGCCAATATGAAGCAAACCATGTTTTCTTATTTTATTCTTCCCGAGGAAAGCTCATCAGCCTTCAGGCGGAATTTGAATCTGCAAAAAATATCTTTACGTCCCTTCGACCTCATAAAAAGATACCCTTGAAGAAAGATTGAGAAGGCGCTTCAGTTGGGCTTCTTTTTATTTTGTGAACTTCATAGCGCACATGCTGTACATAGAACATGCTATGCCAAGTCTTTCTTTCTGTTCTACAACGGATTCATAATGTTTTGTTGTTTTTCTGTTTATGTTGGATAACATAGTATGCATCGTTTACAGCAGTTTCTGCTGCTTAAGGATTCTCTGATTGACAGGTATTTGCCAATACGTTTCCAAATACGTGAAAGCTATCTAACTATCGACCAATGGCAACTGTCCTTGCGATTCGCTAAGACTAAGTTTGGAGCTACCGGAGAGGTAAAAAGCGATATAATTATTGAAACACAGTCTATCAGAATATTTTAAGCTCTGGAATATACAATCAATAAAAAAAAGCCAAATGATTATAACAAAACAATTATCCAAATTTCGATATGAAAAGGTTGATACCTCTCATCGCATTTTAATGACAAACATCAATAAATCTTAACAAAGAATTATAAAGTCTAAGGCGCCAAAGGCAAAAAACTGATTTAAATTATATTTTTTTAAATTTCAATTATATACTTTTCTCTTATTTGTAACACTTCGTAAAAACGCTTCAAGAGTCAAAGAAGAATACGCACATATTACATATTTACAAAATTTTCAAGCCAAATTATTTCAGTGTAAAACTCAGCGAGTCTCTGTTATAGCGCAAACAAGTTTTCGATTATTCTCCTTCAAGACAATGTTTATTAAAAAAAAAATAATAAAATTTGATTAAATAAAGATGAAAAGTTTAGATCACATGCAAATAACTCGAACATTAAATAGCTACAGGCTGAATATGTTAATGTGAAATGCGAATAAGCGAAAGGTTAACTAACAAACAAAGAAGATTTTTTTTTTCATTTTTTTTTAACATATTTATTAGCATTTTTTAGTCTTCATTTAGCGAAATCAGCTTTCAGGGCAATTTTCGTTGCTTTTGCTCTTTAACTCATTTTAAATTATTTTCTAGAACGTACAACGGTACGTATACATGTCAATTACCAGCACGTTATTCATCGCCTTCTGCCTGCACGCATTATTATGAATAATTTTATTTTATAGTTCCTCAGAACGTATACTTACTTACCTCTCATAAAAAGCTTACATTGCATTATATTATATATCACGTGTAAGCAAACCGCGTGCAAAAAATGCGTTTTACTTTTATTTTTTAAACAAAAGGCAGAATATAAAATTGTAAGCTTTCGTTTACAATACCGAAAGCCGCTTTCGCTATTGTTTGCTGTACGCAGATATTTTTCACGCTTCATCAAGTTCCAGGCATGCTTCTCACCTATTCTTTATACATATATGGAGAAGTGTTTGATTTAATTTTTCATACATTTGAATAATAAGTTTTCGTCCCCTGTCCGTCAACCGTTTTTATATGCTCCGCAGACATGTGTGTGTGCAACGAATATTTTATTTTGTCTTCGCGTTGGCGCTTGAAAAGCTAATGCAAACGTATTAATACCTGCATGGGTTCCTTTACAAAAGTTATTAATGCAATCAACAAACACTCAAGACGTGACGCGAAATATGAAGAAAGGGAAAGGGGAGAAAATTTGGTGTTCACGTCTTTTTTGTTTTCAGTTTATGTCGTCTGCAAAGAGTGGTTATATGAAAAGAAAGCAAATTTACTGTATCGTCTTCATCGGTTACGACAACTCTTGTCCAGTCCTTTTTATCTTTTTGTTGGCAATGAGCTTGAGAGACTCCAGTGGTTTTAACCAATGCCTTCAGTTGACTCGACGTAGTAGTAGAAAAAGTCGATTCGAGTCTTACAAAATGCATAGAATGCCTTACTGGAATTTTTAATTAAAACCTTGGATGATAATGGACAAAATAGAAAATTTTCCGAGCAGATAATGGAGCGACGGGGGAAGTCTTCCAGAAGGAGGTGTCACGTGGTATGTCCTCATCCTTGGCCCAGTTATCGGTTAATTAAAAAAGAAGTGTAAAGAACGCAATTTCTTTCCTCAAATTACATCGTTTACAGTTATGTTGACCTTAGCATTAAGCTTAGGATTATAAATAATTCTAATAACCTCAACAAAGCACCTGTGGTGATGTTTCTTTGTTTGAAGGGGTGCGACGTAAGTGTATCCATAATCTGCTCGGCTTCAGAACGTCAAGTCTTTCCGTCTCATAGATTGCCAATGAAGCTCGGCATGAGACGGTCCCTAAATCTTGCTCGTAGGCGGGTTCAACGCCTGTTATTTTTCTTAGCGAATTATTTTGAGTTGCTTGAAGTGCTTTGAAGTGCGATATTTATACTTAATTTTAAAAGGTGACTTAATGCTACCGTAAACACTAATTAATTAGGGCACCTGGCATCGTATTGCATTTCGTAATGCAATACCCAGCCAGTTGAAGTGCGACAAAACTTTCGTTTTTCTCTTTTTTTTTTTTTTTCTACAGAATTGTGAAAATTCAGCATAATTCTGTCGCACTTCAAAGTGGATGCATATAACGGTATGCGATCACACTACACACCATTCCAATCACTCAACATTGGAAAGTCAAAATCAAAGCAAAGCAAAGGGAACCTTTGGATATCAGACAACTCCAAGCAAACGAGCCTATCACTAGGAAACTCTATCAAGAGGCAGCGTACAATGCAACCGGACCGAATAATCCACGAAATATGCCAAAAAGCATAAGATAATTATTTTTCAGTTATGAAGGTCATCGGCTTCATATGGCAAAACTCGAAGAAGAAACATTGCCAGCATTGAATCGTAATGTGCTGCTCTCCTCGCTGCATTCACCAGGCGCTCCTTCCTTCCTAAACATTCCTTCGAAATGATTTCAATTGTTGGTTTATGGTTTGTTGAAACATGGTTTCAATTCTTTTGAGGACATCCAAACTGTTGGTTCTTCTGGGGAGCGAAACTATGGGGTCCCTTGGTTTACCCATAGATGTGCCGAAGCCTTCACCTCTTCGTGGTGCTCCCTATAAAACATTTTCTGCTGCTTTATGGCTCTGTATTTCCATTGGTTTTAAGAGTCGAATAGTCATGACAAAGAAAGGTTTAAGGCTTACTATCTATAAGGATAGATTTTTCTCATTGGAAGCGCAAGGGGTCTAGTCGGAAGGGGCTTCTTTTCTAATTTGAAAAGGAGCATTTCTTTCCCTATTTGGTTTTCTTGGTGGAGGTCATCTAATGATGATGGCCAGTGATACCAAGTGGGCTGTGGCACAGCTGGGTGTGTGTGCTGTGCGACGACAACCTTGGAAGCATTTTATTTTCCTTGAGAAAGGATAGCCGTCCGGGACGTGTGGATAGTCCAAAAGCAAGTGTGGCTGCGGCCGCGTACAGTATGAGATCACCCAAAGCTGTATGGCTTGGTGTAAGTTCTGGTTTGAACGATAAGCCAAGAAGTTAAAGGGTGTCCACGGGGGTCAGGTTGCCCAAAGTAGGATTGCTCCGGTACGAAGATGCACACTACCCATCGGAATGCCGTACGAATGCCTTCTTGCCTGACTGCTGGGTACGGCCCTTCGAGGAGTATTCGTGGTGGCCGTGGTTACCCCAAAGTTTCGCGGGGAGCTATTTAAGAGGTGCTTAGGCAGGCCTCGCCGTAGACCACTAAGCGAGAATTTGGCCCACACCCACTTTCTATTGCGGTACTTCAGGGTAGCGCGACCCCCTTCAGAGGGGATTTTCTCTCTCCCTGAGGGGTCGTCAATCAACTTACCTCTCGATTGCCAAAGGTTCTAGGCAACCCGTCTGATTAAGGCTTCGCGCCAGTTGCAGACGTAAAACACACAAAGACATCTGTTGGTTCTTCTATAGGTAACTGCGAAAGATGTTATTTTCCTTTTGACCAGGAGTTTACATTCGGTCAGAACGATGGGAAATTGCTTAGCTATGAAGGGACAACACCACAAATAAAATAGTTTTTATTATTCTCTTAAAAAATCGTTCTCTTATAAAAAAAGCCATCGGGTCAAAACCAATTTTTTTTTTTCTTCATTTAAAACTTTTAAAGATTTTACAGAAGCGAAAGTTAAATTTTTTCTTACAAAAGTTGCATTTCAGTTATGTGTTAATAATAAAACTTTTTTCAAATTTTTATGTTATCCTCGAGAGTGGAACATAACGTAAGCAAAGGTGAACAGTAGTGTAACACAGAAGTGTAACATTAATTATCAGAATATATGCGACAATAAATATTAACGTCAACAAGCCCTGGTGTACATTCGTTCGGATAAGCACACAAACACACACACATCTACACACTCACGAAAAGTTACGAGCAACCACAAAATATGTAAAATGCATTTGGATGCTGTAACCAGAACATTGACATGACAACTAATTCTAATTCACTAAAACTAATGCATTCCTGTAGTACTCACACCACGCGACTAATAAAACCAAAAAGGTGGCTCTAATGGTGGAAATAGAAACATGCATTTAAATGCAAACGTATGACGTGGATTACATTGAAACAAGTGACAGAAAGGAAAAAATTGTACGAGAAAGTAAAAATCTAACAACCATTAACACATTACCGACCGCTCGGGGAAATCTCTCCATTTTTTAAAAGGTCGGTGCACGACCGATCGGGGAAATCTCCCCGTTTGACAATTTATATTTATTGTATATATAGTTTGATGCCCGCTTCTCTTCGTTGATCCCTATAGCGAGAATAGACTATAAAAAATTTTTACTCAAAATTGCAATACAACTAATAGAGGAAAAAGAAACGCAAAATCTGGACAACATCGAAGAAGAACCTTCAACAAGTAAGGAAAGAACAAACCAGTCCAGCCCAGAATTGATCCACCAC
>KK503109.1:0-27687 GCA_000688735.1 Glossina austeni | reverse complement strand
ATATCCTATAGCACCCTACCATAAACAATTCCCACCAATATCCTATAGCACCCTACTCTAAACACAAGTGCTGGCTATCAAGAAACCGAGGTTTCTTCTAAACCTAAATTGTAAAAATGATTAGTCTTTTATCGTGTGTTCCCATAAGCAAACCATTGCTTAAATTATAAATTCGTTAAGAACCTAAACCTTCAATAAAGTTCAATAAAGTTAATTTATATTGAAGTGCAATTTGTGCGGTCGGCAATTTTGACCATTAACAGCAAATTTTTAATTTCTTTCGCAACTACGTAAAACTTATATAAAATAACACTTCGATATACTTCTGTAGGGTTGATCGCGATTGTGGTGCCAAGGTCAGAATGGTTACAATACTGAAGCTATTAAAAACTAAGTTACATTTAGAGCCAACCTTTGATATCTCGATCGACTTAAAGTCTTGCAATAATTTTGCAAAATATTTCGTGGCAGTTAGTCGTTTTTTTCTTTTTCAACCAGTTTTTATATTTTTGTGTAGGTTAACATTTCTTAGATATCTCAACATACATATTTTTGTCTATTGGCGAAGATCGCTTTCATTTTCTTCACAGAAGTTTTAGATCGCCCTCGTAAACGTCATACGCTGAGCTTCATTTCCTACCAATTGGAAGTTATAGTCTTTTTTTTTGTCTATTATGCGGGCAATAGTAAGCCGATCACCTCCATTTTCAATTTGTCATGTTTTTAGCACTGCCCCTAGATTAGTTATCGACTATTTTCCATTGCCTAAAAATAGAGGATAAGTGAGAATTTTTTATTTAAAACTATGAGCCCCGAAAAATAAATAATAGACATTCGAACAGTGTAGAGGACGACGTGGTTTCTTGTAGATTGGACTACGAATTTGCGAAAAGCAATAAGCCAGCAGGCTATAAATGACAAGTGAAGGAAGACGTACACCCATTGGAACCAGATTACCAAATAAATGGTCAGGACGATGACAAAAGAAGTTATGTAGAAGAAAATGCCTTTGATGCTGACTGCGATTATCCGGCATATCCATCTAAAATGTCTAACTCGAATACTAAATTTAAATTTAATTTTTTTTTTTTTAAATATTTTATTAAATATTTGTTATGCGTGCCTTTATATTTTATCACAATTTTTAATCTATTTGGCTACTACTTTAAACAAGTTTTTCTTGAAGAGCTTTCTTCGAATCGTCCTTGAAATTTGTAGTGTCCTAACGAATTTTTATTATCGTGATAGTTCCACAAGTTTTTCTTAAGGTTTATATCTGCATTCTGGCATTGTGGGGTCGTGCATCCATAATATGCGGGCAATTATATAACAATCAGGATCGAACACTGCGATCTTTAGGCTTAGAGTCGTTGTCGTGCTAAAAGCAAAAATTCTCACTAAAACCAATTTTTTCCTTGTAACGGGACATACTTCCTTTCAAAATATTAAGGCACTGGTGCTAATCCAGAATGCACTCAACAAAATGCAAAACACCGGCCCAGATGCAGAAAATAAGCTCTACATCATTACCACCCTACCATCGTGCCATCATTACCATCGTACTTTACTGTTAGCTTCATATGTCGGGCAAGGAACGCTTCAGTCGACCTTCTCCGTGCATAGGGTCTTCCGTCTGAAACCAAAAGGTGGTCAGTTCTGAGCACGTTCTACCAAAATAATAAATCTTTTCATTGGTGTCCACTGACGCGTCGAAGTCTTGCCTTTTGATTTCTTTTGCTGATTAGTGATAAGTGGTAAGTGGAGTGGTCTTCTGCCTTTGAAATCAGCCCAGTTTAATATATTTCTTATAGTTTGAGGACAACATTTTTTCCTGAAATCCTTTTCGGCAATTTCCGCGAGTTTCTAATTTCTGTTTTTTTTTCTTTTACATGATAATGAGAAATCTATCGACTTCACGAGGTCTCCAATGTTTTTCATTGTGCATAGCAAATATTTGCAAGACCTAATAATGTTCTTCATCACTTGCTGTTTTACGAGGGTAGCATCACAGAGGGCACCAGCACAATAACCATAGACAGGACATCACGACTACAGAATTCATCGTAAATAATCTATTATCTCTTGATAATATTTCTCTCCTATAAATTCACTTATGTACACACAAACATACACGCATAACGGAGCTGATGTTGAAAGTTATAGATGCGAAACCTCTGCATTACATCCAGGTTTGCACACACATGAAATTAAGCATAAAATTGAAAATATAAAATAAATAAATATTTATACGCGCAGCCACGATATATGGAAGGTAGAGAATATAAAGTAAAATTAATACAATAAAAGTAAAGCGACTGGAACGATACATACCTACGATACGATAGTTTCATGCATCCATGCGTGTGCGTGCATGTATAAATAATTTTCTTTGATGAAAAATGAAATTGAATTTTATATGAATTATAGGAAAACGATCACATCCAGTTATAAGTATTGTGTTAAAGCGCACGCACACAACACGCACACTTACAATCAACTGAAATGAAAATTCTCTAATTCTCGAAATGTTCAAGCCAATCAAGGCAAAAAAGGTCTCAGGTGACTGTTCCAAACGTACGCAAACATATGAACTCATAAATGCATATACACACACACATAAATTGGATATGTTTAAGAACATAAGTGAATCTGATAATAACATGTGTTCGATGCTTCATAGTACTGACTAACTAAGCGAACAATGATAGATAATACACAAGGGTAGTGTGTTAAAGTGTAACGAAATTGTGATCGGAAACAAAAGCATTATACATAAAACTTCTGGGAGTTAAAAAATAAGAAGAGTTTCTCGTATGGGTATAATGAAGTTTGCTTTTCTTGTACGAAATCCGGAAAAGAAAACTATATAATAAATACACTCAAGACATAGCGTTTTTATTTTTTTTCTTATTTTTTATTTATTTTCTTAAAAGCAATCAAATTTAGATAAACATTAAATGTAGATAAACATTAAAGAAACGTAGGTAGGAAGTAAAAACTACATACGCATTAAAGTGAAAAATTATTTAATATCCTCTACCTACTTGTAATAGGGTTTGTAAGTGTATGTATAAATTGGGTAAAGCGTGATGTGTACACATAAGGCAGGGGATATGTATGTACATATATTTATCAAATTAGATAATGAGGTCAATGATGTATATAAATATTTTTATGATTCATATACACCCATACATTTATAATAGGATAGCCACACTAGTTGAGGAGAGGCTGCAGACTTAAGTTCATGTACATTACTTGAAGGTGGAAAACGTACTGCAGAGAGCAAGTAGTTAAGAGATACCAGATATGAAACAAATAAAAAAAAATGGACCGTTTGACCGACAATCATATAGAGTTTCTTAGCCTTTTTTTTCGAGAGAAGCAGTGGAGTGCTAGGGATATTGCATGGCTTTCAGTTTCTCTTTAAGGGCAATTCTTAATCTTCGTGCCTTCTATTCACATTAACCACGAGTCGTGTTGGGGCAGAAAATTTATATCTACAAGGAAAAGAGCAGCGGCGCTAGTTAAACGGCGGCGAACTGGCTGAAATGTTGTCTAACATGTTAGCCGCAGAGCGTTTAGGCGTTTAGGAACAAAACGTTATTTTTAACCTGTCTCTGAAGACCATGCGATATTTAGATGTGGTCTGGGATTCTTCCATTCTTCCATTCAGCATGTGATTGTAGAGATTACAAAAAGTTAGTCAACCTTTTTTTCTTTTGCAAGTTTATTGTGCTAATAAATATGAAGATGTGGTGGTTTTTGTAAAAAGTTGTAATAATCCATCATTTTCACTTTGTGTACACCATTTCCTATATACATTTTTAAATGAATGTATGGTTTAATATTAACCTTTCAAATTGTGCTCCCACAAGGCCGCTTAATACCCAACGGTCTATTCCATACAAATATTGGATTAAATTTGATTAAATAATATATTGCGGATTTATTCCATTTCAGTCGTTTCATTTCGATCGTCATCTCCTTAATCGCGGCTTCTTGTGGTCAAACAAATCTACTGGTGAAAGGGAAGTCCTCACGAACCCGAAATCTCTTGCACGCTTTACCACTTATCAATCCATTAGCAAAGGGAAGGGAAAATTTTGGATCAATCGTATTGGCGTTTGCCATTAGATTATAACCACATTTGAAGTCCACTTATTAGGACTTTCCATCACTTAACCTTGAGCTAACTTTACTGAACAATTTCCTTGAAAATTCTAAACACTAGATATTGAAATAATATTTCCATTGTGGTGCAATATTCCCCGTACAGACCTTTACATATATGTTGAAAAGACATTCGGGATTGTCATGTAGTTTTTGACAATAAGAGAACAGAAAAATCTGCACCCTTGAAATTATTCACATGGTTTCTGATTCTAGTTATCCTTGGTTCGCTAATACCAATTGCGTGATTACATTCCTACACAATCGTCTATTTGCGTTAAATGCCTTACCTTTATCAAAACTTTCTGTTTCCTTTTGTTTCAATTCCAACGTATTATGTCTTATCTCCGTTCTTAAATCCCCGTAGGATTTCCCGATACGGAATGTGCTCCAAATCTTCATAGGATGGGCTAATAGGGGAGTAGGTTTTGCTTTTGGACTATTCCGTACTATTCTGCTATTAATAATTTACTATACGAGGCCAGTGTTATTCGCACTGAAATCAATAATACAAAGGAAGCGTCCTTCAAAGCCTTCTCTATGTGTTTGATAGGCTAAGCTGTAATATAATCTATAAATTACTCAAAGATTGCTATAATTCAAGAATTTTCTGCATCTTTTCTGCGGTTATTAGAAATTATTCCAACTAGATCGACCATTCAAAATAATAAATGAATGAAAATAATAAAAGACGAAGCTTCCACTTTATCTCTTAAGCCTTTTGCCTGCTACGCACAAGACTATTTACACATTTTTCTTTTTGTAGTCATTTAAGTGAAATACAATGAAAAACAATAGAACCTCAAAAATACTTCAATATAATCACTGCCAATAAATCCTTAATGGTATTGCAACATCCCACTTGTTCCTCTGTTCCATTATCTGCAGAGATTGTCGTCACACAATCTCTTTCAACCAATGCTAATGTGATTCAGAAATCAAATGTGTGTAGTATGTCAGACTAATTGCATACGTAATAAGAAACGATACTAATAATCCCCGTAATCTTGTTTGTGTCGTGAGCATATTATTTTTCGAAGCTTCTGTTAATAAATTTGTTATGCGGTACACGGGAACGATTTTGCAAACAAATTAACTAAATTGTCTTCTGATATAAACCTTTTCCTTAATTATCCCACTTATAAAAAAAATCGATCACCTTTTGTGCAGCAACAAGACTTCATAGTGGTACAGAAAAATGAATTATGATAAACTTTCCATTAGTGACCTGTTGATAAATTTTTAATTTCAACGTCATTGCACTTACAACTTCGATTAGGTTTAGAATACTCCAAAATCGTTTATTTCCACTATACTGGCAAAAATATTTCTAATGTGATATATTTTCTCTTTATTTATTGGATCTTTGCACTTATTTTCGAAATTTAAGAACTCAATTATTCCATTCTGCCATATATTCCACTATTATAAGCTAATTTTCACCATGGAATACTGGAAATTCGACCTCTTTACAATATAAAGGTTCCATTTCCATAGGAAATATTACATGAGAGCGGGTTGAGAAAATTGTCTCAGTCGGTCCAAAGTTTTCAAACCAATTTGGAATGCCGACAGGCTTCGCCAGTTTTGATAAGAAATTTTGAAAATTGGAATTTTTGCTCCACATAACGCCCTTGGGCCAAAGTAGGTCTGTGTATTAAATTTCATCAAAATATCTCAAAAATTGCGATCTACCGTCTCAACACAAAAATACATGGACATAATTACCAGATGGACAGAGGGGCTTACATCGATTTAGAAAATGTTTCTGAATCGATCGGTTCGTTTCGAAAAGTTCGTTTATCTTAAGCTTAAGTTTATCTGTTTGTTACATACGTCCGCACTGACCTAATACACCCGTGTACCACAAGTGGTGTAGCGGGTAATAATTAGTAACATTATCTAATTTGTAAGAGGCTTAACCGCCTTCTAGCTATAGCCCCTTTTTTGCGCTCTTAATCTATAATATAAATTAAAATTCACAAGTTTTTTTTCTGTCTTAGTCAACGATCCATACATTTTCATGTTAATAATTCTTAAGCATCAACATTTACTGTAAGATCCCGTTGGTGAATATTTATGCAAAAAATTCAACCCTATGCACAAACTGCGTTTAACTTAAAATGTTGAACTCAAAAGGAATAAGAGGCTCCATTGCTCTAAATTAAATCAGTTCAGTAGGAGAGTTCAAAACACTCGCAGTCTAAACCTTAAATGCATACCATTGCCAATTGTCTACGTTTCAGTTTCACTCCATTTTCAAGTTAAGTTTTTAAAAAATTTAAATAAAAAAAATTACAAAAAAATAAAAATAAAGTAAAATTAATAACAATTTGGATTTAAGAGTAAAAAAAAACACACTACGCGGAAGTTGCTACATAGAGGTATGTGAGGGTTTAAACATACTTTGGCAATTACATCGCTATGCATTTAACGGCTAAATCCATCTCCCTTATTATGTTTTAATTTCCCTGGCAGTTATATCAGTACACGTTCATTTTTCACTTGACTATTGTCAGGCGCTTATATTCAATTTCGTTTCGTTGCTTTTCATTTCAAAAATATGTTGAGTTTTGCTTTTTTCCCCCTTTTATTTTATTGCGGCTCTTAAAAAGTGAACCAACGAAATATGTTGCATAGCTAAAAACATTTAAATAAAAGAATTCGAATGCTGAGCACAATCTGTCGTTAGCTTTGCAAGTTATTTCACATGCCTTGTCAAGAATTTAATTTTTTCATATATTTATACATGTATGCATCGCAATTATAGAAGTATGTATACTCTCCTGCACGTAGTGTTGATAATGACAAAAAAAGAGGAAACAATTGGCTCCAAATACATATAACGACTCGCAAATGTAGGAACGGCAAACAAAAAAAAACCTTCAGTTCTGTTATACGGGTTAAGTGGCCTATCAATGTAAACTATCTGTTAATACATCGGTCAATAAGTTCGAGGTATAAATATGAAAAAGTTTTGTCTTTTCTTGAAAATTCAATTTTAGTCATCAACACAGCGCCTTACAAAACCGCTTTCGTTTCCATGTTTAGTTTTTAGAAAGGTTTCTTAAGACCACAAAATATGCTTCAGTTTCCGCAATGAGTTGATTATTTGATCCAAATCTTTCCCTTTGCAGAATGGTTTTGAGACTTACAAACAGATAATAGCGCCTATGGCCTATGGCTGATGTCTGGAGAATCCGGTGAATGGAGTAGAAGTCAAAGATTTCATGCACCTTTGCCATGGTAGTTATTGCCTTGACACATGTTGAATTGTCCTAGTGAGAGGTCCTTTTTTTCTTTCCATTTAAGTCCTCTTTTCCACGCTTCGTTCTTCTCCAAGAAGTTTACAAAGTAAACACATGCGGTTCCCTAGGCTACGAAGGCGCTCTCGTTTGCACGCTTCTTTCTTTTCCAAGAAGTTTAGAAAGTAAACACATGCGGTTCCCCGGGCTACAGAGGCGATAATTTTTCCCCTGTTGCTCCCTGTGATTTTTATTATTTCCATTCCGATCTATGCAGAAGCTTATTAACAGATCCATTTTTCATACTCCGTCACGTACTGCATGAGAAATCCTTTTTCATTGCGGTCAAATAGACCGCAACAATGCTCGGAAGTAGTAGTTGATGTTTATCTTTTACTCTGAGTAAGTTCAATACGAAAAACCAGTTTTCCTGAACACTAGATAGTGAGTAGCGTCGCTTAAACTCGTAAACAAATAATAAAAAAAAACCTAAACTTTTTACAAATATTGAGAGTTCATACATTTACTTGAATCCCGAAACTTATTGATAGATGTACTGCATGCATTTATCCTTTTGAGATATACATACATATACATATGGAAAATTTATTTAAACTCTAAAGTACGTTCAAAGCGAAGAGCATTGTAGAAGAGCAAAGATGAAAATGAAAACGTTATGTATGAACTATGAACTGAGAGCTAACGAACTATGTTCAACGTCGAATTTTAAATTTAACAAAATTTTGGACACCTAATTCTCTTTTTACACGATAGATACGTTCCCAAAAATTACGTGTAAAAAAAAATTCGTGTAAAAAAAGAATTAGGTGTAAACAATATTAAAAAGTTCTTGCCAGAGTTCACTTAATTTATTTCGTGCTTACACATTTTAATTCATTAAATATTTTATAAAAAATAATTTCTACTTTGAAAAAAGGGAATTATATCTGAAATTCATAAATATAAAAGAAGTTAAAAAATATTAAAAATCGTGTTAAAACAAAAGAATACGTGTAAAAAAAGAAAATTTTTTTCTTTTGAACTCGTGTTAAATCATATTCGTGTAAAAAAAATCGTGTAAAAAGAGAATTGGGTGTACAGACATAAGCTCTTACGCGTTCAATACTTTCGTTTATTTTCTTATTTTTACTTTCTCTTGTACACGTCAACTGAGCCAGTCGGCGCAACAATTAAAACAGCACCAGCTCTGAATGTCAGTATAAATGCATGGAAAGATTTTACTCATAAAAATTCTTTTCTCGTTTGCAAAAAAAGCATTTAACTTATTGTTCGTTAGCAATTATTTACTCTTTTGCAATGAAAACAATAAATTTCACATGCTTTATAAAAATAACAGAATAAGTTTTTTCTTACGTAGCCAGAACATTTCTGTCCTCGACGTGAAAGATTGTCAATAAAAAATAAATCTTTGTACTGTTATTGCCCATCGTGCTCCATCGTTTACTACAATGTTTCTTGTGAACTTATTTCTCATACTTCATTTACTTTACTTTTCATCCCGATTTGCTTTATGTTTGCAATTATTTCCGCGAAAGTGCTTATAGCTCTACTTTAATTGGCTTTTGGTAGAAGAATAAGAGAAAAATGAAACGAAATTTACAAAAATTTCAAGCGCGTTTCTCTATGCTCATCCTTATGCTTGTGTAGCACTTGAATTAAAATAACTGTTTATGTGATATAAAATATTTTATGGATCGTATAGTGTTAATAAAATTTTATCAGAGCAGTTAAATAAAAATTTATTTGCTATTTAATCGGTGCAATTTCGATTAAAGCGTAAAGCCAAGAATTAGTTGAATTTACCGGAACGAACAGAGCAAGTAAACATTTCCAACGATTTGAAAATTTTCTTTTTTTTTCCCTTTGTGTGAAATATAATGCAGGGGATACAGGGGATACGAATAGTGAATCTCTCTTACGCAAACTTTGCAAAGGACAACAGTTGCCTTTCAGCCATGAGAAGAAAGCTTCATTTTGTGGTACTATTATCTACATCACAGCACGTTTGATTTTGATAATCAACAAAACTTGAATCGTGACAGCTACAAAGCATGTACAGCAAGCAGGAGACACAGCAGCGATTGGTATCTTGTTTTACTGCTTGCAAGTCTAACATCATGCAAACCTCTTGTCACATCGAAGCCAGCTTGACAGCATACATACACAAGTTCTGACGGCACTTCTCCCGAATGTGTCAACGCCAAAACATAGAGAAAAACGCCAATTAAACTTTAATTGATCAAATCATTTCATTTTGCTTGGTCCACCTCCATCCAACAATCAAAAAAAAAAAAAAAAAAATCATTTAATATAATTTTATTCGTTCATGATAACTTTTTGCTAATAAAAAGGTAGATATGTGGAAAAAGAATCGAAAAACAAAAAAAGGAGGTTGAAATTAAAAGTTAAGTTTAAAAAATAGTTGCCACTAAAACATCATAAGTAAACAGCTAGCCACGGGAATATCAAAAATTAAAGATTCCATTACTTATAAGCAAAGGTACGCTTAGGCGCACAAAACATAGCACTAATAAACTAGCACACAGCTTTATTCAACGTGTTATACTATCGAGCGTATATGCATTTTCGTTTCATAGCATCCGTTTACATCGGACGCCGGAATCTACTATTTAATAATATTATTACGTAGTATCAGAGACAGAGGAATACATAGATGCTCTCACATTTTGGTCAATATTGGGATTAGAAGAACATTTGGGACATTTTGTACATCTATTATCAACAACAGTGGCTCTTAATTAGCAGTCATTTGCATGCTTGCTCTTCCATTTTCACTAGTTGTGTGGACAAAAAAAATTCTGTTAATAGTTTCTTGACATGACGTCGCGTCATCTCGAAGCAGAAGCACATACAATTTTATTGTTTAAAATGAATATGAAGTCTTCATGCTGTCGTTGTTGTGTTCACAACCAACCTCAGCATGTTACTTAATTGAACAAAAAGAAAAAAAAAAATATCCCAGCAGAACAAAAAGAAATTTGTAAAATGAAGAAGAATGAAACATAACCTAGAAATCAAAAAAAAAAAAAAAAAATCAAAAAATTTAAGAAACTGCAATTACGTTATAGGCCCAATCCATTTCTTTTCTACAAAAAAAAAAAAAAAAAAAAAAAAAAAACCAAAAAAAAAAAAAAAAAAAAAAAAAATCAAAAAATTTAAGAAACTGCAATTACGTTATAGGCCCAATCCATTTCTTTTCTACAAAAAAAAAAAAAAAAATAAAAAATAAAAAATATAATAAAATGAATATGCGCTATGGTATGCGTATTAATTTGCACGTGCAAAAAAAGAAACCAAGCAGCAGAGATGTATGTCGCAAGGAAAATTTGTGTTCTTTTCATCATTTATTTTGAAGAGTTGAAGAATTCTAAATTCTGTGTTCGCCAAAGTCTTTGACATTTTTTATTATTAAAAAAGATGCTTTATCAAATTTATTTATTATTTATACATTTATTAATTTTATTTGCTTAAATTTATTATATATTTTATCCAATTTTCCGTATCACATATTCGTTCTTCTTCGATCAAGGCTGAAGTAGGTAAAACATGGTGTCAGCGTTTAGAGATTTAAATCGTTTAACATCCGTAAACTGGATCTAATATAAGAAGACGCAGGCCAAAGGTGAGTCCGCAAATAGTCCGCTTGGCTATAAGAACGTTAAAGGGATAAAAAAATTAAAATGTACAAGACCACATAGTGCACATAAAGTATGAAAAAAGTAGAACACATAGCTGTAAAAGACCACGTGGACCCGTGTTTAAAACAATATATTATACCTATGATGTCGTTTCTGGTTAAAAAACGAGTGGGTTTAAGAAAAAACTTTTGTATATTTGGAATAAATTCATTTTCTTCTATTTTAGTGTTAACAAAAAAGTGGAGTTTTACTAAGAACCTTAAATGTATTATTATATGACATCTTTCCCCCGAATGTAATTATTTTATAAATATTTATTCTACAGTCTGCCAAGATAGTTTTACATAATAACACAGCTACCGATTTGCCTCTTGAAGGTACTTTCGACCTTATTTGCTTCTTATGAGCATTCCACACTCAAGTAAACACCCTATAGGGATGCTATGATTTCTGCTTGGACTTATGACCATATTTCATATATCATCCGTAATTATTCTGTCCTTCCTAGTTACGTTCAGTTGCAATTTTACAGCGGAAAAACATGAGTTTCAAGAACATTTGGAAATTATCGAGAACTACTACCGAAGTAATACTTCTCCTGTTTTCGTGAAGTTTGCCAATTTCTGTTCTTCTTAATATCCTTACTGTTCTCGTTGTTCACTGTAATGTTTATTATTTCAAGTGCACTTTTTCTTTACACTGTGTTCTGGCGTCAAGAAGACTGGGAAATTTTCGAAGTAATGAAAACAATGCTGTCTTTCAGGTAAGTGTTTGTAAAATTTATAGATTTATGAATTCGGCGAACCTTGAGGAAATGCTTGAGCCTACATGCCTACAATATTTTGCGCTCGAGTTCTTTCTCTTCTCTTCTTTCTCGAGCATTAAAAATGTTGAATCATCGTACACATCATGAATTCGCTAATTTTGATATGGGATAACTTGGAAAGATTGATCAACGATTCACTGACCCATTAAACCATCAATAAGAGTCGTTTCCGATATGAAGTCAATCCACAAACTATTTGCGGGACTCCTTCAGATTCCGTATGAGCCATTTGGTTTGGTATCTGCGTTGGTAGGACTACCGATCTTTATTTCGTTCAAAATGGAATCGACTTTAATGAAAAATTTTTAAGACTTCAATTGGAAAATATCGATCTAAGGTAGATTTAATTTCAACAACACGAGGTTGCTTGGTACGCAGCACGCCAATCGATTAATGATGGGAACAGTTCAGTGGTGCAATAATTTCAAGAAATTCCACGTTGAATGGCCCGCAAGGAGTTGACATTGTTGTAAAACAACAACTTGTAGGGTCACGAATACTGAGAAGGAATGTTTACATATAGTCTGTGGTGCTGTGCTAATTTTTTTTTACCGGAACTCTAATTTTTTTTTTTTACCGGAACGCTAATTTTTTTTTTACCGGAAGGCGTATATATAATTATATAGACAGGGCCGATCCTGGGTGTGCCGTGAGTAATAATAATAATAATAAGTAATAAACTAATAAAGTTTAAAACATCTACCAATACTGGAAACCAACATCTGGAAATTCTATTTCACAACAAATGTATAATAAAAATTCTTAGCATTAGCCGCAGGCCCATTTGGGTATGGCAATAAACTATACCAGGTATGAGTAACGTACGGTCCGCTTGCATTGAAATTTATGTATGAAATCTTTATTTTTTTAAAATTTTATATTTTTTTCTTCTAATGTTTATTATAAATTCTCGTTATCAGAAATCATTTTTAGTTCCGGAACGCGTTCCTGTCCAAAAAGGAAGTGCCGAAACAACATTCCGGAGCGTTCCTGCTCGACAACACCACTGCATACAGTCTCCAGTCTTATGTAAAATTTTCATCATCAAACCTGGACGTATATAAGACACTTTCAGCAGATCTTTTCAGTACTTCTAGCACTCTTAGAATCGACATCAGTTATTCGTATTCCTTTAAAACCATCTTCAAATTGTAGAGTATACCAAGATTTTTATCTGTTTGAAGCATACGAAGTAAAGATAATCCATCCCTTCATATATAACAATTCATAATTAATCGTCTCCTATGACTATGCCCCCCACCGAGCACAATTTGACATTTGCAATATGGGGCCAAAGTCGGTATTTAATAATATTTCGGCAACCTAACTTGATGTGAATAGTTTGAAGCACATGGGCGTTTTTTTTCAAGGTCCTGCATTATAACCGCCTCTGCGAAAACCATTAAATGGAAAATATTTCTGATTTTTGGTATTTTATAGTGAAGATTGGTGCATAGTATTATTTTATTTTTTATTTATTATTTATTTATTATTTATATTTTATCAGAATCAGAACTATTATAAGAACGCTATTATGAGGACAAAGCCCTCAGTATGTACGGAATTAAACCATCGGCTCCTATAATAGTTTTACATGCTTTCACATATTTCTCCAAATCAATAATTTCTGTAAAGAGTTTTAATAGACTTTTATAGGGAATTTTAATAATCTCATAAAGATAACGCGAATCTATAGGTTGAAAAGGAAAATGCGTGGAAGGCAGACAGAAAAACTTTCTGAAGCGTTTGGTGTAAGTCTAGTTCTGCACATATCACAAGTGCTTTAGTATGCAAATCGTTCCGTTTGCTTAAATGGCTGTTAAATATGGGTCATCTAATCAACGATTCCTCCCAACCAATAATTTACGTATTTGTGTGATAAGCTTTCAAATGTTAACCATTTACTATTCAATTCGTACGGGTTTGTCTTGCACCAAAAATGTTATTAAAATTGTTAAGATCCAAATTATTTTTAAATTTTGCAAAACTTTTCTTCGAAATATTCTATTACCGCATACACATATGTTTCCTATGTACCTTAACACTTTTGCGTTCATTACGTCAAATATCGAACAACAAGTTAAAAACTTTTAGTTTGCACAACTCTTGACAAAAACATCAAAACGTCTCTAACAGATTGCAAGCAAGAAAAGAAAACAACCGAACAGCAAAAACAAACAAAAACAAACAAGAGGAAACTTTTTTTAACAGATTCATCAAAACCTGTAAGCCGACGGCGGGTGGATGTATACCACTCGATAAACGAAAAAAGCGAAACGGAACAACAGTTAACTTTATGCTTTCGCTTGCGATTGATTCTATGAATGTTACTGCGTGTGTGTGAATGCGTTGTACATCTAAACAACGAAGAATTCTGCATCGAAGCATGTGTGTTGTCTGTTATCTCCTGCGAATCCTTGGAGGGCCATTCTGTTGCTTTAACTACACACTACGCCAGTAGGGTGGCTCATATGCAGACAAATGTAACAGCAACAGTTTCAATGCTAACAACAATTATGAAAATATTGCGGCTCTCGGTGTTTTATACTTACTCTCTTTCTTTCTTTTCCCCATTCGCACATTTATCTGTTAACCAAAGAAAAGAATGTAGAGAAAGAGATTTACTTACCCAAAAATAACATACGAACGCATAATGTACGTGAAAATTTTGATCAGAATTGATTTAGCCATTCCTGGCAGACTTTTCCAGAGCTCATCATTCGACCGTTTGCGAAAATAACGGATATGATCTCAAAACTTGGTTCACGGAAACAAATTGGTCCCAAGTTTTTTATTATCACTTTTCTCCGGGTAAGGTCAGACTTCAGGGCAGTAGGTCGAACCACAACCACTAAAATACTCTCTCTCTACTTCCCTTTTTCTCTCCTATTTTCCTTTAATCGTTCTTCCAAAATTTTTGGCTTATATTTACCGTTTAAATTTGCCTTTAATAGATTCTAGGTCGCATACCAACTAAGTGGAAATGTTTGTGTACAATTACTAGACCGATCTATGTAAATATGGATTTTTAGTTATCCATTTCGAAGAAATTATTAGAAACATATCGTTTAGATTATATACTAACAGTGGTGTTGTGCTAATTTTTTTTTACCGGAACGCTAATTTTTTTTTTTACCGAAACGCGTATATATAATTATACAGACAGGGCCGATCCTGGGCAGGCGGCCGCTCTGTGCGGTCTCATGTCCCAAATTTGACGACAGGTGGGGGATTTTCCCCAAGATTGGGTATGGCAATAAACTATACCAGGGATGAGTAACGTACGGTCCGCTTGCATTAAAATTTATGTATGAAATCTTTACTTTTTTAAAATTTTANCTGGAAATTCTGGTTCACAACAAATGTATAATAAAAATTCTTAGCACTAGCCGCAGGCCCATTTGGGCTTGCATTAAAATTTATGTATGAAATCTTTACTTTTTTAAAATTTTATATTTTTTTCTTCTAATGTTTACTATAAATTCTCGTTATCAGAAATCATTTTTAGTTCCGGAACGCGTTCCTGTCCAAAAAGGATGTACCGGAACGACGTTCCGGAGCGTTCCGGCTCGACAACACCACTGTATACTAGGGACTATATTGTTAACATGTCGAATAAGTACTGTTTCGCAGTCAACTATCCGGGGCGTGAAATATAACTTCCGTCTTATTATTATGAATTATGAGTACTTTTTGACAATCGCTGACCACACTTACAAATTAACTGACTAATGTTTATTATTAATCATTTATTAGACCTTTTTATACCATTATCTTTTAAAGATTTGTCTTTGGAAAGCAGCTGCTAGTTGCATATTCACTCATAGTAGGTGCTGTCGTGACAACATAACGTCATTTCTTATTTTCTTTTACCGCTGTGAACTTGTAGAAAATCATCTGGCAACCTCGTAACTGTTAAACATCAGTTATGGTTGCGGGAAAATGTAGAAAATTATCTGGCAACCCTGCTCGGTGATTGGCAGCTTTTTTCTCTAAAAAAATTTTCTCTAATAATTTACTTGTGACTTTTTTGTGAAACAATTAGTGCTTCAATTCATTTGTATTCGGTAAAGTATTGCACTTCGGACATATAAGCCACAAATTTATTGGCTTAGTCCTTAGAGTTACTCAACAACCCAAAAAAAAAAAAAAAAAACATTTGTACTTTCTTTTGACCGGTGTGCCTCCGGGATGCGGTTCTCTGCAAAGTGACTGGAAACATATATTCGGATGCTGTATTTTCGCTGACTATTAGTTTTGAAGATAATTATGCGCGTGAGAAGCGCTAGCGCTGCTGCTATATTGATAAACTACAACAACAACATAGAAAGTGCCTACTGCTCTGTGCGAGTACAACAACACAAACAAATTGGACATAAATTTCGGACGCGCAAATAACTACAAAAGCAACAACAACAAAACTATATAATCAGCTGTGGTCGCTCGTACAGCAGACATTTGATTTTAAAAGCAACTAAGCAATTCAAAATTAACTTTGTCACGAAATTGCATAAAAACATTCATTTCTAACATGGAAGGGCTTGATGCCTTTGCCTCGAATGACAGGCATTTGATTTTAAAAGCCACTAATTCAAAATTAATTTTGTCACGAAATTACATAAAAACATTCATTTCTAACCTGGAAGGGCTTTGATGCCTTTGCCTCGAATGACTATTACGCAAGTAGAAACAATATAAATGATAACTGCTAACGATATCAGTCATTGAGTCATTCGCTGTTTTCATCATTTCATTTTTTACGATAACAACAATCTGGTATTTTGAAATATACTACAAAGTTAAAGTTATTGGTAAATATTCAATATGGCTGACAGCACCAAGCAAAACCAAATTGAACATCAACAACAATATTATCATCATTATCGTCATCATCAATAACAATAACAATAACAGCAATAGCATCAGCTGTCAGCTCTATATAATATTTATATTTGTAAAAAAAAAAATTATAAAAATTCTTATTAAAGACACGAATGTGCACATTCGGCGAATTGTTAAATGGATGAGATAAATTTTATTGTTAATTAAATTGATTATTTTGTCAATAACTTAATTATTATTAATTTATAATTCATATCAATTAACTAAAACATTAATTAGTTATTTTGTCAAATACTTAATTACTATTAATTTATTATTCATATTATTTATTTTAAATATTAAAATGTTTTCTAACTAATTTTGTTTTGAATGGTACTGACTGGAGAAGTAAGTTAACACTTACACTACACTTCCGCTCACAAACACGTTGGGGAAAAAGAAATCCATTATTTTTTCGGTAGATGGCTGCACTGGTAGATTTCTCGTAAAGTAACGATCAAACAATTTCAGATTTATGCTCGTTGGAAAGGTGACATTTCGCAGCAAAAAAAAATTCTTTTGTTGTTTTTTATTTGGTGCATTCAGTTGTGAGTTACAGCGTGTTAAAAATGGGAAGTGAACAAAGAGAAAATTCGGTACATTTTACTACAGTTTTTCTTTGACAAAGGCGAAAATGCAAGCCAGGCGGCTAAAATTATGAATGGTGTTTATGGTTCCGATACTGTAACAGCCAATTATGTGGAATTTTGGTTCCGTAGATTCCGTTCAAGAATTTTTGATGTTAAAGATATCGTCGAAAATGTCGATAAAATCGGAGAAATGATCGAAGTTGACCGATGTTAGCAGTCGTAACATCGCCCAGGAACTAAAAATCGACCATAAAACAGTTTTAAACCATTCACACAAAGCTGGATTCAAAAAGAAGTAAAAGAAGAAGAAGAAATAATGGATTTCTTTTTCCCCAACCTAATAATAAAAATTCTATGGGGTAAATTTCCGTTGGTGAACCCCCTAATTTCGGCGAGATAATCAAATTTGTTAAGAGCCAAACGTGTGAATAAGCAATATATTCTCTTCATAATACGAAAATTATATATTTTTTCAAAAAAAGCCGTCAAGGTCATCATAGCTACCGAATATCGAAAAAGTTAAAAACCCGTATCATCAAGTCGGCAAACTCGAGTCCAATCATTAGTGCGCTAGATTGTAGTTCAATTACGATTGTTGTGTATTCGTGGATATAGTGAGCAATCGGCTACATACCGAACGCATACACAGCTCCTTGCGGTCACTCCCTATTTCTTTCCGATTCGGTCAGATTTCCTAATGGTTTTGCAAAAATGAAATTATCGTCACTAAAACAACTTTAAATTGCGAACTAATCGTTTGGACACCACGAAATGAGGCGCCTTGTTTGAAAATTGGTGCTATCTAGAAATTATTTGGAATTTTCAATAGTTCTGACATCTGTTTGTCATCCTACGAATTTATCGAGCATTGCGTTATAGATAAAAATATAACAACAAATGAGTTGCTTATCAGACTAAATAGTGTGTGGCCCACACCTTCAATTTAGACGCACCTAATTTGATTACCAAGTTGCGAAAGCGAGTGATGTTAATTATTATCACGCGCCAAGTCTGCCTGGCCTACAAAAATCCCCGCTACCAAAAATCCGCTTTAAACGATGGCATATAATGAAGGGTTTCTCGGGGATCAGCCGTGGATTTGCGTGGAAATTGCTATTTGTTGTTTCAGATTTTATTCTGAAATCTGAATAAAGAAAATCAGTTTAAGGTAAATTTATTATTTGTACTGCAAGTACTGCAAGTACTGCTTATATTGAATGTCCATATAATTGGTGGAAAAGTAAGCTTAGGATCGATTATGAAGACATATATTAATTGGTATTTTTGCTAATGCTGTTGTGTTTTAAATAATTTATTGACTTATTTAGAAGGGAAATGTGGGATGTTGCCATAGCATACGCTCTGCTCTCTTAAACCTGTACTACTACAAGCATGTGAGTGCATTTTTGAAGCAACAGTTGCGGGACTTTAAGACTTTGGAAGCTGATAACAATGCTTTATAGAACAAAGACGCATTTGTAAATAAAATCTTACTGAATGCTTGAAGAAGAGAAAAGCTTCGTGGACTAAAAAAACTAAAACGCGTAATAATTTTATTATGTTTCTAGCTTTTACATAACCGCAAACAACTATACGAAATCGCCTGCAGTGCTATTAGTGAAATTAATCAACAATCCGCGTTAATGCTCGTTAGTGATTTATGTTAAAATTCGTCTTATTTTTTACTTTTAATTTCTTGGAGAAACTATTTCTGTTCTTCTTCTTATTTTTGTTTTTAAATTATTATTGTTCAGTTCCTTATTAATGGTGCAATTATATGGTCACCGTCAAACGTTTACATGAATTTTTCTGCGATTTACAAAAATTTATACAACCTATGGCGTTATCTGCCGCACGTGCTAAATGTCGTAAGCTGACTAAACGTTTAATGGGTTTCAATGCCGTAATATCTTACTGCAAATGTATTGCCACAGGTTTTAATGTAAAGCGGGCAAGAGAGAGCGAAGAGAGAGAGAGAGAGGAAAATCGCATGCGCTTAGTGAAATAAATTTTCTATTTGTTTTAAGAGTACGTTCCGTTCGTTTCCTCTTAAATAATATTTCAAAAGTAGAATGGTGGTATAAAAGGTCTGAATGAACATAGTGTGCGTGAATTTGTGCAATGCACGGAAAGACTTGAAATCGTTCCAGCTTTTAATATACCAATCGATTCTGGATTAACTTAAGCATAGCTGTTTGTCTGTCTGTCTCCGCGCAACAACTCTTGTTGTCGGCCTACTGATCGTAACTTTTGATATTTTTTAATGAGTGTTTTTTAAGTAATATGTTTGGTAATATTAGTTATAAATCCCAAATTTAAATTCAATCTTTATGTCAAATATATATTTAATTGTCAATATCTTTCAAAAAAAAATCGATAAAAAATAGTTCTTTTAGTATTATAAATGAATCTGCAGGATATGGATGGTATCTAAACCTTTTTTTTTATTGCATCTATGTTAGACATTGTAATGTATTATAATAAGCCTTAACGGCTTCGAGGAAGTAGATAAATAAATAAAATAAATTATTGGTCTCAGTGTAGAAATTAGAAAGTTTCACAACTAAAAGTTTTAAAGAAATTTAAGTACCGTATCGTATCGTATGATGTTCGTAGGTAAGAGATGCCTACGTTTAGCTTATGCGAAGAAATTTTATTAATATTTTATATTGTATTCTCTTTAAGGCATTATGCATGAAAACACCAACAAAAATTCCACAACAGATTACTGTTTCTTCTATAAGACTAATAGACATAAGAAAGAAAAGATTCACAAAAATAACTTATTTGCTATAAGGAATATTTAAAGAGGTAGTCAGCAGTTGTTATAATTTATTCTTTGTTGGAGTTACTGGCTATGTATTATAGAGAATCTTATTTAATAGAGGATAGCGAATAAACGCCATAGTTGTAAAGTAGAAGAAATTTAGTAAATTATAGCGAACAGAAAAAATCGCTCAGAGCAATCTACGTAAGTAAATATATCTACAATTTTCATTTTTGAAATTTACTTTTGAAAGTGAACGTATTCCGCGATTCATTCGTTATTTGCTTTTTTTCTAAGCTTCCAGGAATTTTTTCGATCTTTTTCAAAATATTGAGTACTTACTAAGAGCTTCCAGTCTTTAGAGATATTGATATGTTATGTATTTAAATGACTTGAACCAAGCGAATAAAAGGTATTTTATTGCTTTTATATACATATAAATATAGTTGCCCGTCCTTAATTCTACCACGACACCTGTATTTGTTTAGTGAATACAAACCTTTTAATATCCCTTCAAAATTTAAACAAAACAGCAATATAAATAAAATCTCAAGTGCGATAGAGTTATTAATAAAGCCGAAAGCCTTAGGTGCTAGTGCTTTAAGATTTTAGTCTTAGAATTTATTCTGTGGCTAAAATTTATATAATAATGTTACAATATATAAAAAGAATATAGTTTCGCGAGATAAGATCAAAATACAAGAATTAAAATTTTTTTTACTGTCAATTAAATGTGTTGTAGAAGCGTCCGTTGGCCACAGGATATCATTTTTTTTGCAGTTTTTTTCTAAAGATTCCGCACTGCTTTCGCTGCAAATGTTGCGTAAATATTTACCACGCATTGCTTGCGACCGATTCTGCCCAATTTCGAAATTGACTGGCAGTCATTCAGAATTGAGATTTTCTGCCTTCATTTTTCGGCATTATGAGCATTTCAACAATCAACGGTCGGGTGGTATGTAGATGGGCGCAGAGGAGGACGGGAAGTGGTGTTAAGCAAATCCATTCAGAATGAATATATCCCCTATAATGTAACCCAAACTGTTTAAAAGTAAAACTATTTTATTTAAAGATTACAATAAATATAAAATTATAATAAAATTTAAATTTAACGAATAAAAGTAAAATTTAACGATTGCTTGTTGATTAGACGGGTTTTGTTTTGCTACCGTATGTATATACATTTTTAGGGGCCTATGATGCCTATGCCAACCGGGAAGACATACCTAGTATATAAGCATTCGCATTCCGGGAAGGGATCGAAACATCTAAACGTACTATTCAGCTAAATCTAACGGATAAGGTGTAGGAATATAAATAAAATCTCAAGTGTTATAGAGTTATTAATAAAGCCGAAAGCCTTAGGTGCTAGTGCTTTAAGATTTTAGTCTTAGAATTTATTCTCTGGCTAAATTTATAAAAATAATAATAATAATAATAATAATAATAATAATAATAATAATAATAATAATAATAATAATAAATAAAGCCTTCTCACCCCAAAAGACGCTAGAAGTAAGGTGCTAGTGTTTTTCTGAATTGCTAAAAGACATGATGAATTCATTTTTGGAGTCTGTTTTATATTATCGTGATGTGTATGACCCTTTCTTCCGAAATTTTGAAAAGCTAATGCAAATCCGATATCTCCGCTTAATGGTGATACTTCTAAAAGAATAAAATTCTCGTAAAACTACTCAAAGCCTTAGATCACCAGATTGACAGCGCAACCTACTTGTTACACACGTTACTAGAATTAATTTCTCTTAGCATACTAAAATCTGAATAAGTTCTACAACGTTTTTGCTAATTTCGTCCATTTTCTACGTACACACATATAGCACACAATTCAAATATGAAGGCATGCTGAGCCAGTCAGAGATGTACTACTACTGCGGTGTGAGATATATTAAATGAACGGATAAATTCTTCTTTCTAATTAATTATGGACTATTTAACGGTAATCATTTTCAAACAGCCACAAACTGTTATAATAACTCACATAAGTACATGTTAATCTCATATTTTTATATGTCTGTCTGTTTAAAATATAATTATTTAAATTTTTCTATAAATATCCCCGAATTCGACAAAGCATACAAAGATTATGAATTCTCTGTACTCAAATGTGTTGAGGACACTTTAAGTTAATAGTCTGAGCACATCATCAAATACGTGCTTACACTAAATCCAACAATTTTTGCACACTTACTGGCTTAAAAACTTGAAACCGTGTCGTATCCGTGTTTGAATTGCTTTAATCCCTTTTAAGTTTTAACTAACTTACGTCAGTGATATTGCATATTTTGCAGGAGTAGTGGTGTCGTCATGATTGTCTTTCACTCTTTACTTTTTATGTAAAACACAACCAAATGTTGAGGGACAGATTCAGTTTGTTAAGGCTTTCGCAACAGTAAGAAGGAAGACTTGCAGATGTAAATTTTTGATCAGCCCCAAAGTGTGAAGCGATTTAAGTATGCCCGTCTTTCCATTTGTATGTTATCGGTGGCAAATATTTCAGAGTACACAAAAATGGAAACATCGCCTAAGAACTTTACCAAAAAACTTGAAATTATTCGCGTACGATGCCCACACGTCTATGCATAACAAAAAAATGAGAACCTGTTTGTTTCCATGTTTTCCACTCGTTACTCACAAACTGTAACACATGTAGAATATAAACCTCTACTACTTCTGTTCTAAGAAATAGAAAAAAGTCAGCCATGCCCATCCAATATTATAGAGAGTAGACCTTTTTTTAGAGTAGTTTTTTTTTACCTTTTTTAGGATAACTATGTTGGGTATGAAAGATTCGGTTACAACTGAATATAATGTTCTTACGTATTTCTAGTTGTGTGCTCATTTTAAAGTCTTAAGCAATTTAAATACAAAGAAAGCGAGATGTTTTTATGTATTTCGTTGCTCTGCCTTAAGCGAAGTTGGAACTAAATTTTACGTGTAACGATTCGAAAAAATCTGCTAGTTCTGTGTTTGGTATTTATTTTTTATATATAGCAAAAAATAAAAAAACAAAAATAATAAAAATTAACTTTAAAAATTTGCTAACTTATTCCCTGAATCCGTCCCTATTTAATATCGTCTTTTCCAAAGTTTTTCTTATTTAACCAAAACGAAGCATTTGTCGAATATATTATGCGAAAGGAACAAATGGATTCATTGAACTGAAGGCACATTGAACATCCTACAATGTATTGGATTCACAAGATTCACTGCCTCCTTCTTTTGAACAAGCAGGAACAATTGCTATTTTCCTTGTTGGGTATTTTTCCTTTCGTACTGAACTCTACTAATTCAATAATTCTACTAAAAAAGTACACTTTGTACGTGTGTGTAATTCACAATCTTTGAAAAATTCCCCATGTCTCCTTGTTCTCTTTTCGACTTTCCTTATGTTGCGATCAATATTACCGTCGATTTCCGGTAGTAGCGGAAGTAGCTCTTAGTCCTTTCCCGTCTGTCCTCTTTTGTCAGCTCAGCACGCGAAAGTTGTAAAAATCTATATCTGTGGGTGTGGTGAACATATATCTTTTCCTTAACTTGTTACTTCAAGCTTCAATTGCTCGCAATTTCTTTAAGTTTTCTTTCGTTCTTTCAGAGTTTCCTGTAATAAAATCTTCAGGTTTGAAAAGAAGCTGAATAGAATCAAGAATTCGCTCGTGGTACATGCTATCTACCAAGAAAATCATTCATGAGTAGATCAAAATATATAAATATTTTTTCTAATCTGGACAATTATTTATAAAACGCTGTCAATTCTTTGTGAAAGCAGAGTGTATAAGAAATGCTATATACAATCAGTGAGGGGATCTTCCAATCAAGCGCCGTTTACAACCTTGAAGAAGGTGTTTAAAAATTCGGAAAAAACCGAATGGGATGCCCTTCTCGTGTTCATTCGACATTTTCTCCTTTGCTGCTAAAATGAATTTTCTTGTTACTTATATGTTTTTATAAAAAATTCCTGCAAGTATAAAAAGTTGCAATCGACAAATATTTGAAATTATTGTGCGAAAAAATCCACAGAAGTTATTATGTAACTGAGTACACACTTTGTGTTCAAAATCTTTACATCGAAAACTAATTCATAAACTAAATACTAAATAAATATGAATAGAAGAAGAAGAAGAAGAAGAAGGAGAAACAACAACAACGTGAAATTCTTTTTGCAAAATTTCTGAGGCCGATTTTTCTTTATATTGGACTTCGATCACATGCATATTCAACTTAAATACAATACAAAAGAATATTTTTATTTATTTTATTTATTTATTTATTAGGGCCCTACTAACAAGCAGATTGCTTAATACTAGTAGGTTAGAGTGACGTGATTACAATGTAGGAGCTATCAAAAGTATATAAAAAAGAAAAAAAAGAAAAAAAAAGGGTATGTATATGGTGGTTAAGAGAAAATATTTTAGGAAATACGTATTAAATAAATTATGATATACATAGTAGCATATACATGTATAGTAGCAGTAGTAGTAGTAGTAGTAGTAGTAACTAGCACTGTACAGTCATACTCATCCCTGTTCGGAGATTTAGTAACTGAAATTTCAATCCACTGCAAAATGCAAATAGATTTGTTTACGAAATCTCATAGTGTCGGCGATATTATGGATGCAGCTTGGTAGTGAGTTCCAGAGTCGGATGGCGTATATAAAAAAGTAATGTTCAGACATGGACAATTTATGCTGCAATTGTATGATATGCTTTCGTCTGCACGATTGGATGAATTTGATTTTTTTATTTAAGTAGTCTGGCTCTTTGTATGTGATAATTTTGTATAGTAGGCACAAAGTACGACACTTTAGGCGATCATCAAGAGACATGCATGCCATACAACGTGCGAGATCTCTTAGTATTGGACATCCTTACACTTTACATAGAATATTGTTGCGAATTTTCTCAGTTTTTGAATTGTAAAAAAATATATTCGATTGCATTCGGCCTCGAAGTAATATTAGCCTGTATGTCAAATTTAGTTGACAGATAAAGCAACATTTCAGTCATTTCGATTCCAAAAATAAATGTAAATGAAATACACTTCTAATAGAGATTTGATCCAATTTTCTTTTCAATATATTGTTTGGATCGTGCCATTTTTTGCGGAATACTGTGGACTGGATCTTTTTGAGGTGGCTTCCGGTGAATTGCCCACGTTTGGCGGGCAATAGCTCCGGCATAGCGTGACGACCGTTCATTTTCATAGCTTCAAGAGTAGGAGGATTGTTCGCATTAATTCGATCCACAAAAAAAGGTGTAGAGGTAAGAAATCACACTAAATTCATTGCGCGACGATCTGTATGGAAAATTGTACGGTTTTGTTGAAACCACATATCATTGACGGTTTACCAATACTTTAAATTCCAATTCAATTCTGACTTATTATGGCCTTCATTGTAGATTAATCCGCTTACAAATCTAATCTATGAATGTGTACTATATATGTATATAGTGTACGTGTTTATATGGCAAGCTTTAAATTTCCCTCATACTTTTGCAATCGTGAGTGTTTTAACACCACATAACCGAAATGAGTGGGCGAGCGGACCAAGAGGTAGACATGGCCAAAATGAGTGCGAATTTTTCCCTGATCAAGAGTTAATAGGAAAATTGTTCAATAATTCCCGGATGTGAAGTAAGAAAAAAACAGTTTTCGTTTTTGGAAAATTCAGCTTTCTTCAGCGACGTAGTCTCCTTGAAGAGTGAAGAGAGTGAAGAGTGATGATGAAGAGTATAATCAGCCGGACACTTTTCGTCTAATATTTCGATATCTCTGTTGGAGGACAATTTGTGAAAATCTGCCAAATAGGTCTTAGTTTCCACGATGATCTGATGGACTCTTCTCTTTCTTTTCTCTATCTTTTTCCCTGGACCATCTCTTTGAGACTTGCAAGCAGGCAATAGTTGCCACATCTGTATATCTGAAACAGTTATTTGAATTTCTGGTTTGTCATTATAGCCATGGAGTAGTGAGACGGTATAGTTTTTGCAGAGTGAGTTGAAGCGGCAGCCATTTAAAAAAGCAGGGTTCTCATGCTTACATTTTCATATCAAATTATGAATAAAATACTTTTTGATATCTTATGATAAGACATGAGACTAACAAAGTCTTTGTTTTTGTGCGGGCCCAAATCTCAAAGCGGTAGGCCACACTTGAGCGTAGCTACAGTCCCTGCTCAGTCGGTGGAAGCAAAACAATTACCGATATGGCATACGTCCACTAGGCTGCGGCCAGCTCTTATTTTTTCTTGCCACCCCCCCTCTCCACCTATCTCTCCCTGGTTAAAAAGTAAAAAAAAAAACAAGGTTGGCACGATGTCGGTAGATTTGCTCCGTGAACTATTGACTAATGTGTTACTTCGTGAGGTCGCTCAATGTTGCTGCTACTAATACTCCCTTTGCTTTGATGGGTGATAAAAGAATAGTCTTTATTAGCGAGCAATAAGAAGTGCTCGCACCGCATTACCACCAAAAATGTTGTTCAAAGTGCAAACAACTGAAGATATCTTAAGTACGGGATGGGAAAGTTTCTTTGTATGTTAACGGATAATCGCATAATACAAATTAAGAGACAACAAGTTTGCGTAGTCTTGTGTTAAGAAGAAGAACCAACAATCAAAGTTAGTAACGAAAAAGTTAAGAAACGACTAAATATTTGTGGTTTTTCTTTGTATTCATTGGTGTTCCATTTTGTTATAATTCTATCCTCAGGGTTTCGTTAGTTGTAATAGATGTAAGATTTTTTATTTATTCTTCTCATTTGAGTTTACATTCTCTGCATACCCAATGATTGAAAACTTTTTCATATTGGTTTGAAACTCTTAATATATATTGGGCCTAGAGCTATGTAAACGGAAACGTATTGTTGTACTAGTTAGAGTAAAGCAACTGCGTACAAGAATTAGTGCGGATTCAAGCAAAAATGTTTACAACTTTTCAAGAGCTTTTCAAACACATTTGAAAGATAAAAATCTCGCTTTGATTTACTTTTTGTCTTTAATTACAATGCCGTATATTTATAAAAATTAAATTCGTATAAAAGTAAATTTGTTTTAGAGAACGAACACAATGCGATTATTTCAATACATGTTTGCTTCACTTGCTTCATATTTGTGGTTCATTTAAGTATTGCGATAGATGGATGATTTTTCATATAAAAGATCTGACAGCACTTTAATGGCAAAGTTTAAAACGGAAAACATAAATTTGTCATAAAATATGCGCAAAACAGACACATAGTCAGGGCGTAAAAATGCTGTTCATGCTTATCGGCAGTTCATTGTATAGCACGCACAGAGCATAAAAACTGTTATTTAAATAACTAAATATTAAATAATTTATTATCTCATAATATCTTTTCATTCGAGGGGGACGAAAATAGTACTTCAGTTTGGTCTCAGTCTGTATGTATATCTGAGAATTATAATCAGTATACCCATTTCTCTTTTTACACGATTTTTTTTACACGAATTTGATTTAACACGAGTTCAAAAGAAAAAAAATTTCT
>KK503108.1:54694-65806 GCA_000688735.1 Glossina austeni | reverse complement strand
TATATATATATATACATTTGCACAACTCGTCAAGTCTCATATCGTATCATGTACATACGAAACTTAAATGTTCGAAGAGGGAAAACAAAAGATTAATTGTAAAATAATAGTAAGTAAAAATATTTAAAAAGAAAAACAACTTTTTTTGTTTTTAAATCCTTTTTTTGTATTTATTTTATTTATTTTCTTATTTATTAAAATATTTTAAAATTTAAAGATTATAACAATAATGAATTGTCAGCATTATAAATAGCTGTTGATTGCTTAATTATTTTTTTTTATGTGAGTACAAAAATGATGTCCAAAATAAAATTTTATAATAATTCATGGAAAAATTCAATAAAAATATTTCACGAAATAAACATTCATTTGGTTTATGTGGCGTGAAATAGCACACATGTATACATTTTCAAGTGGATTATGGAAAAAACACACAATATACTTCCGCCGCGCGCCACTTGCATTGCGAACATATGTTAGCGGTCAAGCAGAAAATAAAAACATTAAGATGCCAAAAAAAAAAATAAAAAACAAAAAAGTAAAGAAAAGAAAATAAAATGAGTCATTTAACCCATTAAACGCAAAAGGTGATTTATTCTTAAAATCAAAAGCAACAATTGCATCGGTGTTGTTGAATGAACCTAATGGTCATCCATATGTCAAAGCGGCATTGTCAGCACTATTTAAAGGTCAAACATTTCTGATAGTTCCGCGGGATATACACAAAAATTAATTACATTTTCAATGTCGTAGTTTTGATCTCTCATTCTGAACTAAGTAAGTTAGGTTTATGCATTAGTTGGCAAGTTACATGTATAGATGTACCAAGTAGTTAAGTTATAGTTGATAGGTTACTAGGTAAGTTACGTATGTACATGTACCTAGTAGGTAAATTAAGTTATAGGTGATAGGTTACTAGGTAAGTTAGATCTACACATGTACCAAATAGGTGAGTTAAGTTATAGTTGATAGGTGACTAGGTAAGTTAGGTGTATACATGTACCCAATAGGTAAGTTAAGTTATAGTTTATAGATTACTAGGTAAGTTAGATGTACATATGTACCGAATAGGTGAGTTAAGTTATAGTTGATAGGTGACTAGTTAGATATGTACATTTACCTAGTAGGTAAATTAAGTTTTAGGTGATAGGTTACTAGGTAAGTTAGATGTACACATGTGCCACATACGTGAGTTAAGTTATAGTTGATACGTGACTAGGTAACTTAGATATGTACATGTACCTAGTAGGTAAATTAAATTATAGGTGATAGGTTACTAGGTAAGTTAGATGTGTACATGTGGGTGAGTTAAGTTGTAGTTGATAGATGACTAGGTAAGTTAGATATGTACATGTACCCAGTAGGTAAATTAAGTTATAGCTGACAGGTTACTAGGTAAGTTAGATGTACACATGTACCAAATAGGTGAGTTAAGTTATAGTTGATAGATGACTAGGTAAGTTAGCTATGTACATGTACCCAGTAGGTAAATTAAGTTATAGCTGATAGGTTATTAGGTAAGTTATATGTACACCTGCACCAAGTAGGTTTATAGTTTTGTAACCAAGTTAAATGTATAGGTGTAGTAGATAGCCTAGGGTTGTAGCGTTAAACTTAAGATAGGGCAGGTAACCCTTATTCAAAACTAGAAAACAGCGGATTTCGAACAAGATATCAAACCGTCTGTCAATGGTGACAGCCAAGAAGTGCGTGGGTAAGAAGTCCTTCTGCAGAGGTTGTTCTCGTCTAATCTGCCTAGTCGCTGCAAGAGGCAGACTTAGCAAGAGGCTCAAGACGAGAAAGAACTTCGTGGAAGAGTGACGAAAAGTACACGCAATACTGTATCAATAGTGATAGTAGTTTATAAGTGAAGACCTTTTTTCGGATGAAAAGGAAACAGAGTAAGAAATAAAATTGTAATCCGAAATAAAAGAAAGTGAAGATCTTAAAAAGAGGCTTTCTGTTCGCCTTGCATAATTAGAAAATCAGTGCTAACCGTGAACAAGCTAGAGTAAGCAAATCGATGGCCACGAAAGTCTAACTGGTGTGGAGGCTGCTATTCTAAATATTCTATGTTACTAGTTTGTCCACTTTTCTCTGAAAAGTTGCTTAGCAAGTTCAGCAATAATGAATACTTTTAAAGGGAAACTTTGGCTCACCACATTAAGAATTATAAGAATGAAGAAATTAGCAACGGCAGAATCGAACGCCAATATATAAGCCATGTCGTGTATAACATCCTCCTGCTTTTATCGAAGCAAGCAAATTAAACTTTGAAACTCTGAATAGGCATCTCCCGAGCTGAACTGTTATATCTGGTTTGCCATAACAGAATGACTTTTCCTCGGGCGAAATGCTCGTAGTTGGGCCAAGACACGTCAGTGTAGAAAATTTTATAAAAATATCTCAAAAATTGCGATCTCTAGGTTGAAGACAGAAGAATAAGGCGAAAGACATACGGACGGACGACATCGGTCTAATAAACCGTGGATCTATTTCAAGTACTTCTGGGTGTTGGATACGTCCACACAGCTTGTACCACAAATGATGCTATGAATGTAGAAGAGGAGCTTTATTTGAATGTTGATGTTGTTGCAATGAATTTTGTTCCAACAACGAATGCATAAATAAGGTGCCAGCCACCATTGCAAACCCTTGCCACCCCCTTTGTGGTATTTCGGATGAGTTGAATATATTCAAATTTTTCACAACTTTTATATAACGCGATTTCATCTTTTCGCTGGACCGCTGCTACCTTTCCTCATTCCGCTATGTGTTCGCACAGGTGAAAGGTCAGAATCATCATTATGTTAAATTGCTTCAAACATTTAATTCAATTAGAACTTTTGAAATTATATCTACGAGGCAACAAACGACTGCAATATTCACTGACAACAAATGCATGTACTTTTATCGGTACATGTCTCAAAACGTGTTAAAATATCATTGCATAGCTCACAGTAACGATAACAATAATGAATTTTTCAATAGACTTCGGCGCACAAATGGATTTTAACGTGCACTGAAAACAGTACAATGGGGATAAAACGGAAAAAAAAGGCAAAAAATTTGAGAATAAAATTTCTAATAACATACCAGCAGGAAAGGCTGCATGTATTGCTCTCATTACATGCTGTAGGAGATTTTCATTGAAACTACTGACATGCCATTAATAACACGTATGTCAATGTCAAGCTCTCAAGCTAAATGCGTAAAGTGTAGCAGAGTAGCAAAGTCGTAATAATGGATGCAACAAATTTGAGAAAAGAATAACATTTGTATGAAGTTATTGGAACGATTTTCAAATCGAAATTCATATGTGACATTTAATTGCAGGAAATGAAATATGTTAGCAGGACAGTTGGACATTTTCGTTATAAGAGCAAAAATTCTTCATCGTATCATATTAACACATACGTCAATATCAAGCAATTGCAAGGAAGGCATTATTTATAATCTCTCAAGGATAGTAAAAAAGTAAGAGTTAAATTTTTTGGGAATTTTTCTAAAAGCATATCTAACAGCAACAACGAAACATGCACATGTACGTATTGCATATATATATATATATATGTGTATTGCTTTCGTTCACGTATCCTTTAAGCACTTTTTCATAAAATTTTACCGAACAAATACTTGCATAACAAATCAAATTACACCGCAAGCATGTCAAACAATGTAAAACAATTAAAATGAAAATTGAGTTTTTCCAAACATTGGCTACGAATCCAATAAAAGCTATAGTAAAAATCTGAAATGAACAATTAAAACTTAAATAATGAAATCTGAGCCACAAAATGCACCAAAGTGAACCGTATTGTTGTTGGTGTTGGTGTTGGTGTGGTTGTTGTTGTTCGACGATGCGCTTATGCGGTTGAATGCTGCTAAACAATATTCACAACATTAATGCGCGGCAACAGTTGTAAATATGTATATAATATTTATGATGCTAACAAGCAAACCAAGCATTGCAAGCAAGCATGGCAAGCATGGCAAGCATGGCAAGCAACCAAACAAGCATGAAAGCTACGTATGTTTGCATGCATGGATAACGGTTTTTGGATGTTTAACTAGAAATTTCATCATACCTTTGATGAGCATATGAATGTGTCCCCTAAACGGATACGAAATGTTGTTGTTTTTTTTTTTTTTTAGAAACACACACATATGTATATAAAATATAAAATCCGCTTATATGTAAATTTTCGTATATATTGTTTCAATTTCACATATAGTAAATTTGCATACATACTATGTATGCCCGATGAGTACATGGTCGATATATATAAAGCATTTAAAAATCCTCACAATATAAATAAACAGGATTTAGTTAGTTGCGTTTTATTGCGAGTTATGGTCTCGCATTATTACTGTGTACTGGGTATGTTTTGTTTATTCAGCAAAAAGTATTTATTATTTTTGATTTTGTTTTTTCCTATTAGAGAGATTTAATAGCAGAGAGAAAATTCTTTATTCCCTCTTTAAAACGAAATCCTTTCGACGAATCGAGTAGTGTTCAACTATTCAATAAATGATGCAAAAAAATCATTGAAAATTTTTAGTTTCACTTTATTTATATTATTTATGCAATTCAATTAACCATCAAAGTACATTTCATGCCTTTCAAACTGACTTCTGACTGAGTAATTTCTATTCGATATTCAATGGGAGAAACGGTGTTCATTAAGCGCTCTTTTCACTTTTCTGGCGCAAAGGGAAAAGAGCCTTAAAGGCATTCTTGCCGTCAATGGGGTGTTGCTTATCAATAAAAACTTTGCCAACAAGCTTTTTATGTACAAAATATTCTTAATGATTCGTGTTCATGCTTTGTTAATGACTTCTATGGAAGGAGGGACATTTTTTTTTAAGCAAAAATTTCTAAAGCACTTGATTTTTTTCAACATTTTAAACCTACCAGCGGAGGATTGTGATATGTTCATTGAATCAGAAGGTTTGCAAAACTTAGAACGAAGCTTCAGGGATCCCTGATCAGCAAAAAAATTCAAATCCCTTTTGACATACTTGTCTGTCCATCTGCCTTTTTATTTACATGTGGTCGCGAAAATGAAGCTACACGCTTCAAAGATATTCATGATTAGTAGCAAAAGCTGTATCGATTTAAGTATGTCCATCTGTCCGGCTTTATAATGCTTGCAAATATTGTCTTGGCCACAAGTGTTACGCTCTCGACTTGATATTGAAAACAAATACTGGAAGTTTTTGCGCGCAGGTTGATATATATACTATAACGGTAAAAGGAAACCCCTCTACAGTACTTCGTATACTGAGAAAAACAAGAATTATTTGTTCTTTTGCTTATTGCTCATAAACTACAATAGACGCAAGGTAAAAACTTCCACGAAAATAACCAGCCACGCCTATTTAATGTTAAGGATTGTGAAAATTGCGTTTTTTCATTTTCTTTTTTTTAGTCTTTTCTACGATTATGGGTATAAAAGATTTGGTCCCAGCTGAATATAATTTTCTTACTTGTTCACCATTGAAAAGCTGGCTACGACGCTTAATGTTCGCATAATGTGCCTCTTGGCATTCCTCCAAGTGTTCATGTCTGATGATTGTGACATACAGCCACATTCTGAGCAACATAACAAAGACTTCACAACTCACAAGGCAGACACAAATATTTTTTTTCCGTGATTTTATTAACTTAAGGGTATCAATGAGTGTCATTGCGACTATTGCTACGGAATATAAAAATTTGATACAAAAAATTACAAACACTAATAGTACCAGGCAAGAAATCCCATTGTTGACCGATCACAATGTCAGAATACAACTGATGGTATCATACTTTGCTGCACTGAATTTTATTCTAAATACAGATCTTCCGATGGACGCTTCGGAAAACACCGCCGAGTTTATCTGGCTTTTTGGCTGACCATCTACAAGTTAAAAATCAAAGATGTCTACCTCTTTTCATGGAATTACCAACACACACACACACACACACACACACATACACGGGAACGAAATAATCGTTTCAACACGTAACAGAATAACAAAAGGAATTTAAAAACTGTAGTGAGACACGCTTGTCACAGTGAAGCATTTGTCTTTCTTTGATGGACTTTTTCTTGCAGATTTTTCTTTGGAGCATTGTGCTAATAAACGGATGAACATCGTACGTTCCATTCAAGGATAAATAGTTAAAGTAAAAAAAAATCTATTAATAAGAGATAAGATGCTTGGCGTTGAATCTGCGAATCATGTTCACTCACATGCGCACATAAACAAACTAAAAACCATAATCTCTGACTTACGTTTAAATAATTTTTTTTTGTTAATAGTCCGCGTATTGTTAGACGGATTTAGCTCCTTCGCACTTGTGACTGGTCCTGAGTATACTTAGCATTTAATATGAAACTTAACAGCTTACACTTAAAATTCTATGATCGTCAACAACAACAGAAACAATAAAATTTAAACAAGTAAGAACATTATAAGCGGACAGGGCCGACCGTGAAATACCCTACACCACATTGTGTTGTTTGTTTTTATTTTAGAACACATAAATTATGTCTTCTTTCTATACAAAGGCATATTTATGGAGAAGTGGAAACAAAACGCAACCTAACGTAGAACAAATTTAATCCTTACATGAGAGTTCAAAAATTGCTCAAGGCGGTCCAAAGTTTTCACACAAATTTAGAATGCCGAAATAGTATTATTTGACCACTCTTGTTGAGAATTTTTGGAAAATTGCAATTTTTCTCCATATAATGAGTTTTCAAAATAGGGCGTTATCCGATCCGGGATCCGATCCTTTTCCAATAGCCTTCGTCCTTGCGGCGTAGCACGTCACTGGACCAAATTTCATCGCAATATCTCAAAAATTGCGACCTGTTGCTCAGACGAACAGACGGACAGACAGGTTAAATCAATCCAGATTACGATTGTGAATCGATCGGTATAATAAAAGATAGGCCTACATTAAGCCCTTCTGCGTGTTACATCCGCACTAACTTAGTATACCCTGTACCACAAGTGGTGTAGATTTCTTTTTAATGCGACCAATCATTCAAGTGATGTCCTCTACACCTGTACCATGGTGACGGTATGAAAAAAGTGAGGAAAGAGAAAAAGGTATGGAGTGGCCATAGTCATAGTGGACATGTGCCTAATCGGTAAATGTTATGGTTTTACGGTCTGAGCACTCACTGGAGAGTTGACAATGCTACTAACCAAACTGATGCCCATTATATAAACTTAATGCAATTTTCGCAGCATACTTTTAGAGGTGATTTCAATATACGGACCGCCTGACGAGTATTTATAGGTAAGCCGAAAGATGGACAGACACTGCTCGATAGATTCTATTTTTCACCACAACCGTGTAAATGCATAAATAGATATCGTACGTAAATATATTTATTTACATATATTTATTTATATATATATATATAGGAAAATTTAAACACGTATTCCTAAACGCGATTTCAGGAGACGGATGGACAGATTGACGTTGCCTAATCGATTTTGTTGTTCACGGCGGTCAAATCCGGCATCTTGTAAGGAAAACAAGCGGACGAATAGCTGTTGCTTAGGAAAATATGCCAAGCAATTAAATTAATCGCTTATAATTTCTATGATTTTCTTAAGCTAATTTCTAGTCATGATTCCAGCAAACGGATCGAAGGACCCACGGACGGGCATTGCTTAATTCTTTGTGTTATTTCATGTATATTTCTAATTCATACCTCCTTAGCGTAACAAACATTTCAAGAATCTTAAATAGTTCTTGCGGTTAAAATAACTGCGTAAAAACTTGATAAGTATTTCTTCTTCACTTTCCAAAAGAATGGTTAAGGTTTTAAGAGTATTTGTGTTTGATATTGACATAGACAAATGAAGATTTATAAAACAACAACAACAACAACAACAAAAAAGAAAGAAAAAATCAAATGAGTTGAATGAAAAGTTCCGGAACTTTCGGTCTAATCGAATGAGATCTTTTTTATAAAGTTTAGGAAATCTCTACTTGTATGTATATTTGCAACAACTTTCCGACAAATTTCATATATACACCTATACATGTACATAAAAATATTTATTTATTTATATATAGCTATATATGTATATATATATATATATATATCGTCGTTGTTGAAGACGACAAATCATTTTACTTAATAAATAAATATTGAATTTTGTCGAACAAATGTCATTCAAACTCGGTCCAGATTCGAAGAAGCATAGATACTTTGCTCCTTCGGCAAAGATTATGTTGCAAAATTAATTCGAGATGATATGTCAGTGTACCAGCGAAAATGTTATGCTCGCTAAACATCAAATTACATAATAGACTTAAACAATCGAAAAGTACAAGAACAGGGAAATGTAACCGTAAAGTGAAGATTATTCGGATAGAATGTTTGCGAACAAAACAAACCCTCCACTCAGCGTCTATTTTTAAAAACACGACGCGATCGGTTTCTCATAGTTTTCTTCTTGCTAGTAACGCCTAAAAATGTGCAACGGGTACGTTGTAGAGTACACGTAGTTGTGTGTGTGTATGTTAATATCACCACTCCTACGATTTCAAAGAAAAAGACGAAAATTAACTCTAATTGAATACAGTTTGCTTTGTTTTAACAACGCACAAATTTTTAAATCAACTTCTCATGTCAAAGCAAAACTTTTATTGCTTTCAATTAAGAAGAAGATTGCCCGAACTCATCTATTGAATATTGCCTTTAAGTTAAATTAAGAAAAATTCTGCAAATAGATTTGAGATCATAACCATGATTTAAACAGAAAGAGAGAGGGACCGATCGACCGTAATTCGATTGATAATCCATATGATCTTTGATGCATATTTTTATGCTTTACAACCATTTAACAAATATAGTATACTTTCTGGATCATATATATATTATAGACTATTAGTCCCGAAACTTTTCAATCCGTAAGGTCAGTTCTTTATTTTTTTTTATTTTTTTTTATTTATTTTTTTTTTTTTTTTTTTTTTTTTTTTTTTTTTTTTTTTTTTGTTTTATAAACATTTCTGCTTTCATTTCTTTTAAAGTTTCTTTCCTTATGGTTTGGCAGGAAATTTATGGTTTTTGAACAACACAAAAAGTATCAATTTCGCTAGAATTTCTCAAGTAAATTTTTGTAGTTTACACCTCCTTTGAAATATTTATTGCCACTAGAATGGCAGCCAAAAGGCAACGAATGATTGCCAAAATCGAGAGGGAAAGAAAAACTTTAGAAAATAAGAGAAAAAAAAAATAAAATAAAATAAAATAAAACCAAGGGCAACTTACTGTTATCTGTATATTTCTCTATGGGTATATATGTAACATATATGTATATATTTGGAAAACTTTAACAATTATTATTTTATTGCGTATTTTTGTGAAAGGGATTGAAACTTTTATTAATTACCTCTCAACAAGAATGATGATTAATGTTTACACTCACTTGAGGATTAGGCTTACATGGCATCATATTATATCACATAACATAAAATTGTATATCAAATATTGTAAATGCTAGAATTATTAACCCTTGCGGGGCCATGGTAAGCTTTTAAGATTCATTTGAACTTGGAATTTAAATATTTTAGTTATTTGACATTGACTTTCAAAAAGGATTTTTTTTTAATTTTTTTTTTGACTTTAACGTAACAATTAACACTAACACTAACACTTGTAGGTTTACCTTAACCCTTGTCTTTTTCATAACGTATCTTACCGCAATGAGCCTCATAGACTCACAGGTAAAAAATCATCCCGAATTTTAGACAAGAAGGACTCAATCAACTCAAAATTGGGGGCAAAGATGCGTTGAAGGGTTATGCGCAACCGTGGTCGTAGTAACACTTTTAAAAATTTTCTTTACGAGGCATGAAATGAACCAAAGTTTATACAGAATTTTAATTCCTAGCTGCAAAAGTTCAGTTATCAGCTTTCAATTGAGCGACAGCATTGGAAGATGTTGCGTGCAGGTTGGTGTTGAACACGACCTAAGCTTGTCAAAGCAAAGACCGGCAATGTGAGATAAATTGAGGACATTTTTCCTTACTGGGACAGTGGTCGTCACTTGTAAGCTACAACAGACACACGGAGCAAGCCCATTCAATGCTATGAAATATGGAAATATGGAGTCTTTTAGTTACTCTCTTAGTCTTTTCTACGATGAAGATGATTGATATATGAAAGACTTGGTCATAGCTGTATGTTCGTACACTGATCTTTAAAAAAAAGGTGTCATATAGGTAGTGGGTAAAAAAGTGGTCCGATAGGAACCATTTTCAATAGCAAACCATGCCGGTGTATCAAATTTCATCACAATATCCCAAAAACTGCAACCTGTAGGTTGAACACTAGATGGACAGAGGGACAAAGAAGCTTAGATCGATTTACAAAGTGATTCTGAATCGATCGATATAATCAAAAGTGGGTCTATCGCAACTCCTTCTGAGTATTGCATACAACAGGATGGGCAGACAAGCTTAGAATCACTTTCTGACTCGATCGGTAAAATAAAACCTGAGTTAATCGGAAGCCCTTCTCAGTATTGCATACAACGGGGGGAAGAGATCAGAGCTTAGATCAATTCACGATCACTTTTTGAATATAATAAAAGCGAAGTTCTTCTAAGTGTTTCATACATACACACACACACACACACACACACAAATTTAATATACCCTCCTAGCACAACAAGTGTAAGATATAAATAACACGTATAGCCTCTGTGTCTTAAGTTTATATACGGTATAGATTTTTTGTATAACTGAATAAATATAAACTATAAACAGTTACACCTTTTTGCCTGTGAACCGGTAAAACTTATCGCGGAACGATTTGTTATAAAAACACATAGTCAAGGGTTAATGGTATTATTTTCAACGATATCATCATCGGTCAAATAAAAAAAAAGCAAACAAAACGATAAGCACTTTCGATAGGACCGCATAAGTGTGTGCACTCGCCGTCACAGCAAGTGGGCAATAATTAAATATGTAATTATTAGCCAAAGAGTGTAATTTCTATAAATACGTAAATTACCCGTAAACACTTACTGTTGCTTATCATATAAATAAATCAAAGCATTAATTTTGAAAATTTTGCATTTTAAGATAAT
>KK503108.1:5048-24306 GCA_000688735.1 Glossina austeni | reverse complement strand
TCACACCAATATATAATTGCTGAAGTTCTATTACTCAGCGACTTTTGTCCAGAAGGTTTGAAATGTGAAATTTTCTTTCATATAGCGAGTAAAGATTGATAAGGGGAGCGGTCGAAGAAACGATCCGATCTGTATTTCAATAGTTTTTGCCCTTGAAATGAAACGTATTCCGTTTACCAAATTTCATTAAAATTTCTCTAAACTTGGGGTCTGTAGCTTGAACGCAAAAGTACATGGACAGACACCAGACGGACAGACAAACTTAGAATCATTTTCTGAATCGGTCGGTATAATAATAGGTGGATCCATCTTAAGTTCTTCTAGGTGTTTCATACATCCGCACAAACTTAATATACCCTATGCTACAAGTGATGTACGGTATAATAATTTTTTTTACTTTTTTACTCATCTATATATCTATATATGCACCGCAAATCATTGTCATTATAATTTTATCACAACATTTTTAACCTATTTTTATAGTTCAACTTGTGACATTTCATTGCGGACGCATACTACAGAACTAAACAAACGGCATAACACACAAAACTTTATTGCCCAACACTTGCACTGCCTATTTTGAGTAATTGCATAAATTAATTTCTACTTCAACTTTTCGCCATTTTTCAACAAAGCGTTTTATAAGCTCGATAATTAATTCGTTAGCATGATGATGGGTTAAGTGGATGATAGAAGACTTGCTTGCAAAAATGATAATTTCTGACTTAAAGTGTTTGCACTTGATTTGCAAATGTTCAAAATTGTCGGTCATAAAAATTTGTAGCTAATTAAAGACGACTTCCGAACGTGTGCTGCTAACCTGACATCTGAGATTACTTTTTGGAAAGTGCTCGTATTGTATAAACCTGAAATTCCGAGCCGAGCAATTCTGTTAACCCATTTCCTTGTAAATGTTTAGTGCAAAAGTTTACGGGAATTTTATATGGACAGCTGTTGCAAAAGATTAAATCAACACCGTTCACAATCGAGTCAATGTCTCTCAAAAACCCCACTTACCTACTTTCCTGGGTTTGTTGTTTGGACATTTCTTCACATCGAGTTAACTTGTTTGCCTCTCTTCGATTACACTGAAATTCCACGCCGTGCTACTTTTATGGTTTCAATGTAAAGCACAGCTACCTACAGGCCCCTCGAGTCTAATCCTACATGGACTTGTGTTCATTATTTTGTCTAATTTTTTTTAAGCAAATTTCAAGTAACTGATGTCAATCTCAAGCTAGATTTAATTGACTACATAGTAAGACCCACGATATCAGAACAAGCCCCCAGCGGGAACTACTACGAGGCGCCCTACTCGTTCCTAATGATGGAACAATGAAGTACTATTGAGCTGCACATAACCTTGAATCAAAACCTACCACGTAATCTGGAACCACGAGAAAAAGGCTTCCAGAGCCCCCCCCCCTCCCCCCCTTACTGTTTACTAACGATGAAAAAAGTGTAGGTAAGTGGAGGGACAAGAGAGAGATTGGACAAAGCCGTAGGCACTTATTAAAAGGGGGAAAAGCGAGTAGAGCTTGCATCACGCGGAATATCCAGAAGGAGAGGGACGACCTTTTCGCTGCACATGCCTGCAGAATTCAACTAAACTTTGATAGATGTAATGACACTGCTTCTCAAATCCCACCAAAATTTCTTCGCCTCTCTTGGGGGAAACGAGTGCTCTCACCTATAAAGCATTTGAGAGAAAGTAAGAATGATAACAAGTGAGAAAATTATATTCGGCCCCAGCCTAATCTTTTACACCCATATACCCATATACACTGCCGAATTTAAATTCGGTTTTTCGAACAGAAGGATGTTTACCCCAGATATTACAAAAACCGTCGGACGGACGGACAGACAGACAGACATGCTTAAATCGGTTTAACCTCTGAAAGTTCCGTCTGGCTGTTGCCAACGTTTCGACAAATGACCCGTCATCTTTCGGGAAAGGGGCGGAGTGGAGGAGTGGGAGGAATGATTTTCACTTTATATTCCATAACGTTTTTTTATAGATAATCGCAAGGCAACTATTAAACGCCAATAATAGAGATTTGATAAAGAACTGTTACAAAAGGAGAGAAAAATTGATTATACTTTAGTGAAATGATTTTCGATGATGATAAGTATAGAAGTTTACAAACGCTTTAGAAAAGTCATTTTCGTTTTATTTCATTTAAATAAATTAAAGATCAAGTGTAATATTGTATTTATACTATTTATCCCCTCTTTGTGTTCTTGTTTTTTATTTTTTTTATTTTTTTTTTTTTTTTTATGCATTTGTGTTTTTAAGCTGACAGTGTTTCAATTTTTATTTGCAACTTGATAGGATGGAAGCATTAGAACGTGCAGGAAATGCAATAAAACCACTTTATCCACTTTCACACAAATGCTTGCCTTTGCACGCTTCCTTGGTCAATACCACTACCAATCGAAGCAATATGCATAAATCTAAGCATCTATGTATGAGGCTGGTGTGTGTGCGTGCGTGCCTGCCATATTGACACGAGCACAATACTTTTGTCAGTTTTTGTTTAATAAAAGCCAGTTATATCTAAATTCTGTCAGAGATACATTCACTTTATACATGCATAACATATCTATGTATATGTGAAATAATATATACGGGCAAGTGTGTACAGAAGTAACTTGTGAGATAATACTTGACATTTATTCAAGTCGTTTGCCTTACGTGATTTGATCTTTGAATGAATTGCTTTTACTATGGCATTGCCTTAGAATATATGCGTATTCCTATGAAATCATTGTCTATGAAATGTTGCAATGTGTGTAACGATATCCTTCGTAGACGCCAATAATAAATCAAACCACAGAAAATTGCTTTTTGACTTAAATGCAGTTACTCTGGAATGATTTTTACAATTATCATTCGGTTGACTATGCAACTGTTGATGATTGGTGGTGATGGTTAGAAAAGAAGTTCTCATCGTAACAACAGCAATACGGGATTCCTTTACCACTGCAACTAAGACGCAATAACTTTAACTATGAAAGCATTTAAACGCTTGTATCCTAACATATAATGGGTGACCTTCATTGCTACAAAGCAATTAAAAGCAGAGCGATAAAAAGAGGGAGAGTGAGAGAAAGAGAGAGAGATAGCGAACAAGACAGTTTGGATTCTTCCTTATTTTAATTGTTTTTTGTTAGAATTCTGAAAGCTTTGTACAAATCAATAAAATGAATAAAAAGCGAAAAATTACTATCGGTTTTAAGGCGGTTTTTCCCACCAAGTGAGAAATTTCTCCTGTGGACAGAAAAGGTAGATTAACTTCCCCAGAATAAAAGATAAATTATTTTTGCAATTCCCTTAGGTTTATTGCAGTATGAGTCGCCCTGGCCAGACGAAATTGTCGCAAGAGAAAACCTACCAACAACAACTGCTACAATTCGCTGGAAGACGGACGCAATATACTAACCGTAATTTTTCAGGACGATGAAATTTGGCCCTATATCCAAAATTGAACTGTTCTAGCGCTAGACTTTACTCGAGCATGGATTCAATCGATGACTTATTTTCTATTCGACCGGTGTTTCTGTTCTTATGACCTTGGCCAAAATATTGACCCCCTTTATCGATAGCCTCAAAAGACCAATTATCCCCTCCACACCGAATTCATATTTTACTTAAAAGACGTAGCAGCTCTGAATATTTATTGAAATTTCAATTTATTTGTTTTTTACCTATAAGCTACGAAGCCACGCGAATCTTCGGAATTCGATTTGTAGTTTAAATAAATCCACTTACATGGCTGCTTAGGATATTGCACGGCACCAACATTTTCACAGTTATGCTCTATGCTTGATCTTACGCTTGTTCATAAGTCAAATTCATGGGTTATTATGGTAACCAGTCTAATAACTCTAAAGTTGCTGAAATTTACATTTTCAGTTTAAGGAAGTTTTTGAAGTCATCAAGTGCAGCATCGCAGGTTAAGTTTAAAATATGGAGTAGAAAAACCCTATAAATTTTCTATTTTCAAGAGCAAGGAAAATGAATGAATGTACACCGAAAGAAAGCTGGAAGTGAAAATATAGATCCAAAATAGTTTATAAAATTTCATCACAATAATTCTACTTGATCTGGACCATCTCACAACCTTTGCCAAACATTGCAATGCAGGTTTCCATTCCATAACAAATTCTGGTATATTTGCATGGACACAATTTAAACTTAAAAGTTTAAGCTAAACTTTTAAAGAGTCGAAAAATGTTCAACTATACGAAATTCTAATTAACAATTAAAAAGTTTAAGGGAAAAAAATGAAAATCTTGTGCATATTAATATACTAGAATAATAAAAAAAAAAAAAAAATCGTAGTTAAACTGGTTTCTTTCCACGCGCGAACACATAATTAAATTCATGGGTTCTTCTTTTTTTTATTGTGTTTGTTAAAATTTTTTATTATACAATTGTTGTACAGACATTGGCATTTGCATACTTCTGCGGTTTATTTTAATTTTTGCAAAAGGAAAATTTCATTTCTGTAACCTCACAACTCTTTCGCTTCTTCGCTTTTATTTTTCTTTCTCTACATTGACAATGCGAACGAACAACTGAATTAAAAAAGTTCTTCTTCCTAAAACATAAAAAAAAAAAAAACCAAATGATAAAAATTCCTAAATTAAATTGGGAAAGACTGTTTGGCTAGTATGTGCTTTAACGGTATTTAATGTAGATAAACATTTAAAGAATTCAAAGGAATTTTAACTATAGCCGTGATATGTTTACTTCTACTAAATGATATATTATAGTTATATATAATAAAAAAAAATTATCGATTTAAGCTTGAAATGTTTATTGAAAATTGCGCTCATCCCTCCGAATATTAAAATTCAAATTCAAATCGAAAAGCACTCTAAAACTTAGGCTTAAACACGATTTTCACCTAAGAATTTAATATTAAAACGTTTTGCTGGCTGGATTTTCATTGAACCCAACATAATCCTACTGTTAAACTGCTTATACATAATTAAGTAAAATTTGTTCATATACTTTGCGGTTTATTTAAAAGCAAAAAATATTAAAAATATAATCAATTATTTATCATAAATAGCAAGTGAAAAAAAAAAGAACAGTTAAAACTCTGTACTTACAATGAAGCGAACTTTATGTACATCACATCAGGATGATTGCTATTTTGTTTTTTTTTGTTTTTTTTTTTGTTGAAACCTTAAAGGTAGATTCGCATGTCCATCCTTAGTTTAGATTAATTTAACAATTCAACAAGGAGCACGATTTTAATCAAAAAATACAAAGAATTGTAAAATAATGGAAATTATCGTTTGCTGGTTCTTTGTATAAACGCATTGCATGCATTTCCGAATAAAATGTGGGACCATTTGGATGCAGTTGATGTGGATATTGGCGAAAAGTATTATAGTAATCAATAAAATGTAAGCCTTAAAATGTTGAGGAACATCTATATAACACTTTTAAGGCCTGCGTCAAAATACTCCAGTTCAAAATATTTGGAACAGCTTTAAGGCCTGCGCCAAAATACTCCAGTTCAAAATACTTGGAACAGCTTTAAGGCCTACGGCAAACTAGTTCAGTTCAAAATGTTTCGAAAATACCTAATAAAGAAAAGAAAACACGGAAAAGAATGTAAAATGCTATAAAACTGAGGGCAAAATATTATTTACCTGCAACTCTTTTCAAGCGCCCTCGTTTATGTTCCGATTTACAGAATTACAGTATACAGAGAATTTGTTTTTGTTGCATGTTGATTACAACATATTTTAATCCATTTTCTATGATTTCTTTAATTAATTACTTTTTCACTATTTTTCTTTCTTCTTTTCCGCTCCTGCTTGCTAATTATTATTATTATTTCCTTCTTTTACTGCGCACAACCATTTTTCTAAACTAACTATTTATTTATATTATATAAATTTTATTTCGAACCAATATTTTGAACTACATTTTGATGATTTCTTAGTTTCTTCATATTTTCACTATTATTTTTCTCTCATTTTACACTATTACATTTCACTTTCGCGCCCACAACTTCTAATGATTTCCCCGCCACACATAAATACATTTTTCGTAACTAATCTTAGCACAACTTTATTTCAGAAACAATTTGAAAATGAACGCCACTGATAAAAATCTATTTTAATTAATTTCTTATTACTCTGACTGTTTACTTCTTCTTCAAAAGTTTTTTTCTTTTTTTTTTTTTAATACTTATAGGAAGGCCATTTTCGGATTTTAAGTCTCAGGCAAATGCAACAAAGTCAAATACATTTAACAACATATCGATTAACATATACAATAAAGAAATCGAAAGGTATATTTTATCTCCTGAAGATATATTTTATCTCCATGAATTCGAATGTAATGCTTGCCAATTGGATTTACCTTTATATTGCCGGTGCTTGGCCTACCTATTATTCCTTATTATCATCTTGCAAATTATAGCTCCATTATTCCTAAACGCAATGACGATTTGAAAATTAGTCAGAGATAATATAAGCGTTTTATTTAACATTTCTCGTCCTTTTTTTATTTATCATAAATTTATCTATCGAACTCATCGAATTTCTTTACCGAACTGAAGTAAACACAATTCAACGATTACGCAAGACGATGCTATCAAACAACGGGTACACTGTAATCAAATAAGCGGTTTACATGCATTTTATATTGATTAAGCGATTATGAGGTATCGAAGTTCGAAAAAAAATACGAGCTCTTACTCATATTTAGTCATAGTAAATTTTACGTTATTTATCATAAGAGCGGATCTGGCTTAAAACCACAATAATAAGCTAATAAGCACCAAATTATTAAAACGCCAAACTAGCAAACTAGGAAATCACTAAATTTAGTAATACATTATCGTGTATATTACAACACTGTTTTGCTTAAAGACTTTGTTGTCTGATCAGGTTCGGCTTAGTGTTATTAAACATCGCGCGTAAAGTAAAAATTATGAAAAAATTAATTTAATAAATTCTCGTCGAAACTTGTTTAGAAATAAAGTGCTTATAATAATTCTTTAATAATTTTATAAAAGTATTGTGAATAGTAAGAAACATAATTGAGCGCCATATTGAAGAGCTAATAACCGACTTGTGAACGAACAGTGCCCTCGGCTCGGTAATAAGTATTGTAAAGGCGATACTAGACAAAAACCTTAATAAATATTTTCCAATTGTGGCTTCTAACGTATTGGTAGCTGTCGTAGCGAATCCACCAAGGTCCCGCTTGTTTTTGTTATGTTTATTATATTGTGTTTTTAAAATATATATTAAATAAAATGTTTCAAAATTAATTGAGCCCTAAAGAGCTTGGGACAACATAATTCTGCAGGGTAAAAAGTGCAAAAGCGTGAGAGAGAGAGAGAGAGAGAGAGAGAGGGAGAGAGAGAGAGTAGCAAAGCGTAAAAAATAAATCATGTGTGAAAAGACGAGATAAGAACTATTTTCAGCAGTAAACAACAACCAATCAAATCAAGTGTTTAGCATACTAAGCGCCACATTCAAAATAAAAGTAAATAAAAATAAAATTACTTCGCAAAAACTCAGCATAAGGAATGTGCATAACAGCGGCAGGAGGTAAGTGATGTTTTATGATTAGTTTTCGAATATTTTTTATATATATCTTATATTCATAAATAGACTTCTTTTTACCTCTAAACTAAACTTGTTTGTGTTAAAAGGCGGAATCTTTGAAGAAATCCTTCAGAGATAGATGAAAGTTCTGAACATGTATTTCGAAGGTTGGAAGCTAAACCTTAGGACAATATTTTCTTAAGTCCATCAACGAAGAAGATACATTCGCATAAGAAGCACATTTATCGGGTATCTTGAAGTTCGCAAAGTCTTGGTTAGTAAAATATTATCTCTTTCAGTATGTCCGTCTGTTCTGTGAGAGAATGTTGATATTTGAGCACTTGTTCTATTTGACTTTTAAATAATGGCCTGGAAAGAAGTTTACAATAATTGAATACATTTTGTTATAATCACAAGGAGAGAAACACATACTTTCCTATTCGATTGCGGAACATAAGAAGAAGCGACAGAAAACAAGACCTAATAACAAATTTAAAAAAAAAATTCGCTACGATGAAAACATTAATGTAGTAAAAGGACGGAACAATCTAAGTAAGCTAAGCTTTTTATGTATATTATGTATGTAGAAAATTTACTACACGGTTTGCATATACAACGCTACATAACGCATGTAGTATCTGTTAAATCGAAATAGATATACACAAGATTTCGTTTTTAGGGAAGTCTCTACAGTATACTGTTACGAAAGGAATATCAAAATTAATGTCATCATTTAATTGTACATAGAAATATCGCCACTTATGAAACTCAAAAACCTGAAAAGTTATGTGGTTTCCGTTGTAAATTTAGAATAAATTTTTCCACACATAAAAGCATGTAAGGTTGTGTGCGACATATGGCGATAATTATGCAGCATGAATAATTGCAATAACAGGCGAAACAAAGATGGAAAATTGTGGGCAAAGTTTTGCATAAATTTGTATGATAGTTTGTTAAGAGGATTAAACAGATTGTCTATGCGTAGTTCACTAGCAATGTGTAAAAATTAAGCTCGATCATCATTGGAAGAGTTGGTAAAGGTTCAATGATTAAAGTTGAGTTCATGCCCGTCCTCAATAGTCACCAATTACCGTACGCAGTCGGTTAAAGGTTTGAGTTGATTGGCATCAAGTGTGATCGACCGGAGAGAACATGCGTCGTTTTCCAGATCAAAATTTCTAGTAAAAAAATCTCTCAAGATGTTTTCCATACATACAAGGTAGCTGTGTTTTCCGTACAGCAAGGTAGCATTCCGGCTGTGTTTGTTTTTTAAATAAATAAAAACAATAAAATATTCTATGTTTAAAATGTTCTTAAAATAACGGTACAAATTTCAATTTCCATCTAATAAATGATTTTTCGGATACCTGGCAATTATCCCAGCATCTCTCTGTACATCCTCATTCCCTTGCACGTCCTCATACATAGACGCAATGAAATTTAGGACAAACCATAATCATATTATAGTTACCAACGTTTAAAAAGTTTTCTGATTGGCGCGGCCTTCATGAACTTGTTAGTGTTTTTCTCTGCGTACGAATTATTTAATATTTTATCAAAGCCGTTTGAACAAAACATATATTTTGTGAGGGAAGTTACAATACGAACTTAATTTGAATAAATAAGTAAATGATTTTTTTACAAAATCTATGATTACTATGTCAGTACCACAAATTCCAATTACTTCAGAAATTTTCTAAAAAGAGTTTTCATTCAATTTATTTCTTGTTCTTACTTTCCTTGCATATACAATTCGTGAGAAAGAATTAAAAAGATTTAAACATTTGTTTGAAGGCCTATGCAGAAGTTTTCATGTATATAATAAGGACTGAAAAATCGCATTATAAGGTTTTCTGGATAATTGTTTGCGCAGCTATTCAGGTAAATTGTATTAGAAGAAACAGGTATTGAATTTTAAGGCGAAGAAATAATTTATAAATAAAATGACCATATGTTAAATTTTTGTACAGCCTATCAAAGTGCTCTGACGTCGAATTTCCGTGACCCTAAATGCCCCATAAACAGAAATAGGATAAATGATTGTAAAAAATCCGAATATATAGTCGAGACAACTTTTAAGATCTGTGTAATTAGCACATGAAAGTGAGAAGTTCGCGATTTGAAAAATATTATGTAAATTGTAAACATTCTTAAATTTCGTGTCTTATAGCGATTACAATTATGAGAACACAATTAGAGATGATTACAATAACTAGAACAAGATTCAATTGATCCTCATTTTGCGGGCAGCAAATGTGTTATCCAAGGGGAGGAAGAATTCCTCTAGAGACAAGAATTTGGCCATTTCTTAACACGTACAAACAAAATGAAGAGCTAATGAACCAAATTGTTCGATGGAAACAGATCATCTTAGAGCACATAGCAGATACGCGGAAAGCCAATAAGAAAAAATATATTCCTAATCCAATATCAATATCCGAATGAGGATTCACATGCAAAGTGCTTCAATTACCGCTTATATCGTTCGAAATTGACGTTTTTGTATTTCGTAGTGTCTAAAATAGGGGCGGGCAGGCTTTTTTTTTAACAAAGGAGGGGCGAGAACAAAATCCAATTATTATAAAAAATGCATTGTGCAAATTCCTTCCTTGCAAATCTTTCATTTTGCCCTATTAAACAAAAAAAAAAAACATAAATATTTACTTAATGGCTGCCCATCAGAACAGGTCGCGAAGGCAGACACTATCCGTTTGCAGCATTGTGATGTGCGAGAAAATTGAGTTATTTAAATGTGGCTGGCCGGACACGACCAACTCATGGGCCGGATGTGACGCGCGCGGGCCCGCACTTGCCCATCCCTGGTCTAAAAGATTCTTTCATTATTCTGATTATCATTAGCATTTGATTCTACTATAAAAAAACAAATAAGAACAGTATAGTCGAATAAAGCCGACCTGTTATGGAATCATAATGTATGCTATGTATTAGATGAATTCTTTCTTTTTAGTTTTATCACAATGAAATCAACCTCGAATCTTTCTCCATAAGCATAAGTAGACGACTAAGCAAAAATCGCGACTACCAAGTCAGTGTTTGCGGGTTGAAATCTCAATACGCTAGAGTCTGCTTTATTCGAAGTTATAGTAAACGCTCAGCAGGTGAAGGCATAACACTTACCGACTGGCCACAATGTGGCCGCTTCCCTCTTCCGCTACTCTCTCTCTCTCTCCCTCTCTTTGTCTCTCTCTGTCTTTCTCCCTGTTCATATGATCAAAAAATAAAGAATTGTTTGCTTGTCAGTACTTCAAGTTTTTGCCATTACTTTATAAGCTTTATCCAACTAACTCCGAAACCAATATTTATGTAAGCTGACCTTAACACTTAGCAAGTTTCAGAGAGAGATTGAACGTTTTCCTTGTAATTATATAAACTTTGATTGTCTTGACAAGACGAGAGAGAGAGAGAGAGAGAGAGAGAGAGAGATGGATCAATATTTTGGGCTGGATCGACTTCAGATGTTACGAGAATTTATAAGAGACTTTCTCTTCTGCTTTTTTATATAATTGAATTCTTCCTCTTTATTTTTTGCATTATAGTAATTCAAAGGCTTTCCGTTAGTGAACATATATTCGAACAACAAAATATAAAATCATTTTAATTGTCACATTTACGTGACATTTATATGAGAAGCAAATCTATTTTAAAGATTTTCCCATTTTAATAAATTCAGGGAAAGATATTTAAAATATTTTGATTTTATTTCAACCTCCTATTACTTTACCAAACCAAAAAAAAAAAAAAAAAATTTCTATTGCAATATTTAATATCTCAACATGTACTTTAGAAAAAATTAGTTGTCATCGTCTTCCCACAAAATTGACATCCCATGGTGTGACTTTATCTATCTATTCTCAGTTGATTGAAAATCGATAAGCTGTCAATGTAAAATTGTTTCACCTACAATAAGGCAATTTCCTTAAATGCTTTTATAAAATTTCCTTAAGTAACCAGATTTCTTTTTGTAGTTTTTTCGTTTAACAACTTTTATATGCCAAAGAACATGCAACTTCTGCAAGACTTGTGTGGTATTTTCAAGTCGTAAATTGAAACATTTTATGGTTAATTTAAAATTTTAACTTAAAGGCTATAAAAATGTACACATTTCGATTTTACGATGTCCGCTATCAAAAGTTGCGAGTACACTAAATGTGTTAGTCTTCGTTACGGCTTAAGATAGAGTTGAAAAAGCCCGCAAGTAAATTTTGATTTAAAAACAAAGCAAAAATTCTGTACATAAAAACAAATTAAAATTATTTTAGCTTTCAATGTTCACGCCGAAAAGATTGAGTGCATTTCAAATACAAGATAGAGAGAAGTTATTGTTTATTAACTTTCTGTAATACTCATAAAAAGTTCATTCTTACTTTTTCATTCAGGTCCTGAATTTGTTGAAAAAAAAAAGTCGTCAATTTTCTGACAATTGAAGAGACGAAATTAAGTTGCTCTGTAGCATATCGAATAACCTACTGTGTCAATGTGCAGGCTTCCCCGCCAGGGAGTACATGCTTCAAAAAATTTCATCTAAACGTTAATAATTTTTTTGATACCCGTAATAGAACAAACAACATACTCTCTATTTGCTATTTGGATTTCTTTGTTATTGATTTTTCGATTCCAATAGAGTCTGGCTGAACTGATCGTTTTACTCTTTGACAGCAATTCACGATAGATAGGGTGGCTTTCTATCTAAGTTCTTTACAACAATTATTTCTTCTTATTGCTAATCTGCTTAGATGATAATTTGTAATTCTGCCGGTTTAGACCTTTTATCTTAGTTCCATAGTTTTACCTTTGCGAATTTCGGGAAACAGCTGATAATCGCAAATGTAAACATTTTGGAACAGTTAATAGATTAACATTAGATCTGATCTTCGTAGTGATGAAATGGCCGTAAAAAACATTTCAAAAGTGCGTTTTACCGATCTCAATAGTAGACGTCTAGCTGGTCCCAAAAAGTAACCGAGCAGGTATGGATCGCAACTACCAAGTCAGTGTTTGTAAATTCAAATCCCAAGTCAAGGTAATTTTTTTTTTTGCGTCGTAGTTATAGTGAGCGCTCAACCCGTGAAACTAAACATAATACTTGAGAATTTCGGTAAGCGCCCACTAGCCTGCGGTTTCTCCGTATCTTCTTCTCGTTCTTCACTTCTTTCTAGCCGTCACCGTATTGCAAGAATAGGGGACATCACCTAAATAATTGGTAATGTTAAAAAAAAAAAATAATAATACATTTAGTACAATTTAATGAAGGCTGTTCTCCCTTGGCAGAGTTGCATTTCCTTTGCATATTTCGATCTCTTTCACGAATCGTTCTAGCTCTTTATGCCGTACACAACTTGTGGTACAGGATATATTAAGTTACTGTGGGCGTATGTAACGCCCAGAGAGGCCATCAGATGAACCTATCTTTTATTGTACCGATCGATTCTGAATCATAATCTGAATTGATCTAAGACCATATAAAGTTGTGTTCAAGCTATAGGTCGCAAATTTTTAAGATGGTTTGATCAAATTTTGTACAATGACCCAAGGACGAATGCTATTGAAAATTGTTCGCATTGGTCTATTTTTTCGACTACTCCCCATATAGCGCCCTCTTCTGAAGAGTCGTTATATGAAAAAAAAAAATTGCAATTTTCAAAATTTTTCGGCAAAAGTGTCTTTTGACATTTAAAATTGGTATGAAAATTTTGGATCGGCTGGAACAATTTTTGAACCCCTTCTCATACAACAACAACTGAAGCTGATACGACAAAAAGGGACAATTTTCAATGCTTCATGATGAAAATTATATCACAATAGTAATTTTACATAAAAAAATTAACTGCATCAAGTTTGGACCATTGCGCCATATTTTTTCGGTCCTTGCCTAATAAGGACTTCCACGAAAATTGACCCTTTCATGAAGATTGACTCATAATGTATTTAACGGTCGGCCTTACCCGTCTGCAATGTTTTTCTTTTTTTTTTTAAATTTTACCAGCAGATGTTATCTATATAATTGTGAACCTGTTAGCAGTGAAGAAGGCATGTTGAGAGAGGGGGAAGAAAAAAGGTGATATTATTCGACTTAAAAGTGAAAATATCCGACATGGCGGGAAAGATCACTGATGTGATTGTTCGTATAAAAAATAAAAAAAAAGAAGAAAGCAGTCAGAATCTTGCTGATTAATAATTTCGCAATTCCTATGCTTCCCAAAGTCGCCTAAAACTTCGATCGTTCTAAATAGTAACCCTCTACAAGTTGACCGAATTAATTGCAATTAAAATCAAGTTTGATAGTTTTTGGTGATTACCTTTAGAAAGTCGTGTTTTGTTTACCGCTTTGCGAGCCCAGTCACTTTTCTTTGTCCTACTCATACTTTGGAATCTGTGAAATATAACGATCCAAAGATAATCATTGATAGTTCATTTAGAATTTGCGTTTGATTCGCATTTGTGATGATCGCATTGAAGAGTCTTCTAAGAAGTGCAGAAGGCAATGTCGTTCATCTCAGTTGATTACCTGCGGACATAACATATTTACTTAAATTCATTTTTATCGGAAACCTTTGCAAAATAATTCAGAGTTTGTTTCAATACCGATACTTAAAATCATGGTCGTTTAAAAGATTGGAAAAGTAGTGAATATTTTACGTAGACTTAACTTTGAAACCTAAAGTGGTTGATGCATTTCTTAACTGCTTTTCTTTTTTTTTTCCTTTGCCTTTATTATAATAGTTCAAGAAGAAATTCGACAAATTTTTACGACGACGACGACGACAAACCACAAAATCGTAATTACTTTCATTCACACAGCATATGAAGTATTCTTAATCAATGTTTAAATAATATTTAGGTTATGTAAATGAAGAACGCATCAAAGTGTGCTTTAATCAGATACTTGTAAGTTACTTATGCAATTAAATGCATAAGTATGCATATTTTTCTATAATTGCGTATGTGTCTGTTATCCCCACATACTCAAGTAATAAATTCAACTTTAAAATGTAAATAAATATTTAAGAGTTCATTAAAGTGAACTAATTAGACTTCATGTCTTTGCTGGCTGTGCGAAGCAAAGAGGCAAGAAAGCTATTAAACGAATCCTGAATACCCATCATCCGAGTTAAATATATATAAAAAGATTTTGATTGTAACGTTAAAGCGACCATAAATAAATAGTAATGTTGGTAAATCAAAGGCAAAAAGATCGTGAAGGTCGCTACAGTACATTTTTTTTTTTTTTCAGGTAACGTTCGTATGTACCTTTTTAGACCTTATTTCGAAAATGCGATTTTTATCTTATAGTCGACTAATTAATAGATGGACTAAATAAATATAAAATGTGATCTTGTTCGGAGGATAAAATTAAGTCAAACTCATTTCACTTATTATTCCGATAAGATGTATATGAACAATAAAAAACATATATAGATCGAAAGACAGATATACTTAAAGCGTGTACAGCGCCTCTAGCGAACAATCTTTGAAGTAAACAACATAGCCATGGGCAACTGTCAGGCCGTGATGTCACTGAGTCCGGACTCGCACCGTTGAAGATTTCAATTAACTCAATTTGCTTGCACATAGCAATGCTGCTCTGTATCTGCCTTCAATAATTGATCTTGTTTTGATTCCCTCAGTGATATGAGCTTTAAAGTTGGCTCGTTGACGAAAAAAATTGCCCTCCACTGGTTTAATCGAATATTAGTTCAATAAGCAAATATTTAAACGACATGCCAAAGGGCCAATCAATTCGTGACCATGTCCATGTACCAAAAATCTGCGTGTAATCGTGAATTTTCATACCGCAACACAGTTGCATTTTTTCATGCAAGATGCTATAGAAACCGCCAGGCCACCGAAAAGGGGCGACTTGCAAATCTGTTTAAGGCGTGTTCAATGGAAGTTATGAAAGGATGTGAACGCAAATTCGAATCTAACTAGCAAAGACACCTACACACCTACACATATCTCAGAGCTCTTTTAGGGCGTTTATAGAACGGAGAATTTGAATTTGTTTAGCTTGCTTGGAAGGTATTTTCATACGGATTCATGACGGGTCCACAAAAATATTTTACATCGTTTAATATGGACGGATAAATAATCATAAAACCTCAAAAAAGTGAAGAAAATAAAATTTAATTTCTCGTAACTTTGTGTGGGCATGGCCGATTTTTCCATTTTTGCGTCAAATGTGAATGTGAAAAATGCCAGCCGTCCAACCTCAATAATTTCTAAATAATGAGCAAAAATCTAAAAATTTCTGTTAAAAAAAACGGAGTTGCAATGCACGCTTCTGCTCCAACCGATTTGGCCCATTTTCAATACCGATCAGCGTGCAAGAACTTTCAATGTTTCTGCTATATTTGAAGTCGATATCTTCATTTTTACGACCCGGAGAGTTCCAACAACACACACCACGCAGGCACGCAGACGGACACACATGACTAAATCAACTCAGAATTTCAAACTGATCAAGAATATATATACTTTATATGGTCTCTGAAGCTTCCTTTTGAGTGTTACATACATTATGGGAAAAACAAAATGGGTATACCCCCATCTAACAGTGATGGGTATAAAAACAAGTAAGAACATTATAGTCGGGCAAGGCCGCCATTAATTATCCTGTACCACATTGTCTAACACAATTTTCATCACAACATATGAAAAATTCGATTTTCTACTCTACAAAGGATCAATTTTCGTTAAAATCCTTAATAGGGAACAATCAAAGACAAGGGCGAAATGGTCCAAATTCGGTACAGTGAATGTTAAGCTAATATTATGATATAATTTTTATCATGAAGCGTTGAAAATTATACCTCTTTGTTGATAAACTTCAGTTGTTGTTGTATGAGTGGGGGTTCAAAAATTGACCCTGCCGTTCAATAGTTTTCATACCAATGTAGAATGTCAAAATACTACTACTTAGCCACTTTTGCCGAGAAATTTTGAAAATTACAATTTTTTTCCAGAAGAAGGCGTCATATAAGGAGAGGTCGAAAAAGTAGTCCCATCCGAACCATTTTCAATAGCATTTCAATAGCATGAGTCAAAACACATCACCAAATTACATGAAAATATCTCAAAATTTGCGACCTGTAGCTTGAACACATATATACATGGACAGAACTCAGACGGACAGACAAGATCAGATTAATTCAGATAATGATTCAGAATCGATCGGTATAATAAAAGGTGGGTCTATCCTAAGCCCTACTGCTGCCCGCAGTAACTTAATATACCCTGTACCGCAAGTAGTGTAGGGTATAAAAGTCCATGAATTAATGAAAGACATTTGAAAATAGAACAAGCAGGGGAGAGAACAAATACTTCTAAAAAATCTCGCCAAAATACAAATAAAATCGATGCATAATTCTGCAGCGAAATTTCGATTGTTTCCGCACACACTTTTTTTACCGTTAAAGTATCACTTCTAGAAAGAAATTGTTGCACCTAATGGAAAAAACTGAAATTCATTCTAGAATATTAAGGAATTACTTAGCAGTTAGTATAATGTGTTCGAACAATTTGACTACATTTTGAAGGTGAAAGAAAGGGAAAAAGCTCCACTTCAAAGTCTTTTGATTTCCGAAACTATAAAAACATGTCGTGAATGCCGAGAAAAGGTTGTACGCTCGGGATATCGTTTATAAAAATTTTCATTCAAAATTATTGATAATTTTCCTTACATAAATAAAAAACTTTATAAATATTCAAGTGCAACAAACGAAAGAAAAAACTTAGTATACTTTCATTTCGTTTTGCTAAAGATTATAAAAAAAAAAAAAAAGCAAAAAAAAAACATTTACATGAAATGATGACAGAGTCAAGGCATGAGTAATGTGAATGAATTGCATATCACTCATACGCCAGCGTTAAGTTTATTATAAGTACACGTAAACAATATGTAGTATAACGTCATACACACATATATACAACATGGCAAATAGATGGCAGATATACATTTATGGCAAACTATATAAATAGGTTATGATCATCAGTTAAAAAAATGTTCATTTATATAACGCAATGGGAGTAAAAGGCACATATGCGATATAATAATTATTAAGCAGTATCAAGCTCTGTCATGATAATGAAAAGGTTAAGATTATATTTAAATTAGTCGCTATATCGTTAAAATGTGTTTATTAACCGTATTCGTTTTAATTTCTCTTTTAGAATGAAAGATAAAGAAAAAGCGAAAACAAAACGGAAAAAAAAAAGAAAAGATAACATTTCAATACATTTTATGTTAAGTTCATAACGGTTTATTATTCTTTTGATACAACTCTTCAGTTGATTACGCTTATGCTTAATGCAGAAAAGGAGGAAAAAAATTATTATGAGCATTTTAATTAAGTTGAGAGCCGTTAAAAGGGAAAATAAATATCAAAAATTTTGCGACTCATTTCTTGTTTTTCTTCTTTTTTTTTTTTTTTTGTCTCTGGACAAATGAAATATAAATCCTTGAAAAACTTTTATTAACATTAAACAAATGCAAAAGTTTCGTTAATGATTTTATGACAAAAAGAATTTTCAAATAATTTATGATTTTTTTTATTTTTTCAATAGTTATTTACATTGCTTGTTGTTAGCATTTTTATAAATCTTGTTTTCCTTCTTTCGCATTTTTATTTTTAATGATCTTTTAAGAGAGTGCAACTCTGTAGATTTTTCAGAAAATCATTCCTTTTTATTTTTTTAATTGGCTTAATAGATGCTTCGAATCTTATAAAATTTTTTTCTTAAAATTCTCATTTCCTCTGCATATGTTTCGTAACACTTATCTGTTTCAAAAGATTCCCAATTGTCGGACGTGTTGATCCCTAATGCCGGAATTGTTGATTTCTAACTTCTCTAATCCGCTTACGTCTTCTGAAAGTGTTTAGGTTCAAAGCCTTTTTAAACAAAAATAACCAAATTTAGTGTACTTTCAAAACGAAAGATGTCGGCATGAGGACGAATAAGTGAACCTGAAGGGCAGTTTTGCGGTTTTTGCAAAAGCAAGCAACGTCCGCTTTCAACAATATTCGCAAGAATGGCCGAATACTTAATGCTCGCATGTTCAAGTCTTGCTTGGCTGTAGGTATAGTGAGTGTTCAGTCGGTAACGGCATAACACTTAACATTGGATTCCAGCCACCAACTCCCTATTTGTTCCTTTTTCTTTTTTTCTCGCTTGTTACTTACCGCCGTCACCGCGTTACGCCTAGCAGACGTGTCTTGAATGATTGGTCATATGACGAAAAAAAAAAGAAAATAGTGCCAACACCTATATGTCAACCTGCCACCTCAGTGAATTAATTGTAATATATGTATATATATACTGTACAAAGCCTTAATATTGCTGGATACCCCACACACTGGAATACAAGCCTAGTGTATCCTCCTCTTATATGTGAAGTATAAAATAACATTTACAAATTAGGCACACATACACTAGGTTGCGGCCAACGTCCTGGCTTGGTGCCGCACTGAAAAATTATAATTGTCCACAGATGCTCACAAAAATATTTTACGTTTTCTAATATGGGCGGAATAGGGTTTCAAATCCAACTTTACCTTAATTTTAATTATTTAACAGAGCCCTGTTAAGGCGTTAAAAGAGTTTTTTGTTAACAGATACGGTAGGTAGGTGTCTTTGCTAGTTAAATTCGAATTTA
>KK503107.1:46279-64746 GCA_000688735.1 Glossina austeni | reverse complement strand
CAGTAGATATCTGAAATATATCTCAAAGCGAATAAAAGTTTCTTTTTGCTTGTTTTTTTTTGTATTCATAAAAACACATCAAAAAATAGAAATTTTAGAGAACTTTATTTCAATATCTTTTTAATCTCTAGAAAATGTGAGACCAAAATATTTATATTTGAAGAAATCGTTCCTGATATTATTATCATCAAAGAACACAAATAAAAACCCATGACACACTATTATTTACCTTACACCGCTTTGTTTAATCCATGTATTCATAGAATGATTTCTCATAATATAGAAGGTTGCCGAAAAAGTATTCCAATCCGAACCATTTTCAATAGCTTTCGTCTTTGGACCAAAATGTGTCGCTGTACCAAATTTCATGAAAATATGTCAAAAATTGCTACGGGTAGGCATAACGCAGTTATACGGACAGACAGACAGACAAAGCCCCAGGTCCAAAAAGTAATTATGAATCGATCAGTATAGTATCATAAAAGTTGGAACTATCTCAGTACTTTCTGCCGCCTGGAACTGCACACAAGCTTAGTATACACACAGGGCACATTTTTTAAACCTTTTGTCTTGTTTTCGAAAATTGAAAAAAAATGAACTCTTGGTAAACTCATGCATACAAATGTCGCATCGTAGAAAATCAGGCGATCTTGTAAATAGGGTACGTTTCACGCTCTCACCCTCTTTTTCTTTCCTGGTTTGCTAGAAGAGACATAGTTATTTTTATGAAGACACTTCAACTGTCCGCTATCATCATAATATTGTTTTGAAAATAAATTATTCATAATTTTTGTTTTGCTCTCACACCTTTTTCACATTGATTTTTAATATATTTTCTTTTGTTTTTTTTTCTTTTGTTTCATAAATCTTTCAAAATCATCATAACATTTTTGTCTTAATGAAAAGAAGGAAAAAAATTTAATAATAATATTAGAAAATATTTTTTAAGAAAAATCACACTTATAAAGGTAAATGTGCTGTGCTGTCAGCTTTAATAAAATTCAAGGTGGTTCGGTAGCAGCATTCAACTTTTTTTACATACAAAAAAAAAAAACACACACACACACAAACACACAAACACACACATAAACGGCGAACGTATGTAAGTGCGCTTGATTCACAAAAAAAAAAAACCAATAATTTAAGTCATGGCATGGAGACAAACAATCTGTTCGCTCGACTCATTCATTCAAGAGACTTTTTTCTTTTTTTCTTTTTTGTTTGTTTTTTTTTTTTTACTTTTCTCTGTCGACATTTACAATACAAGGTACTTGTCTATACATAAATGCATATGTATGCTGCATTGAATATAAAAGATATTTGATCATGCATTGCAATCAATTTAAACATTTGTTTTATGTTTTTATTTTTATTTTTATTTCTATTTTTTTTTTTTTTTTTTCATTTTATTTCTTCATTTGATTTGCGATTCATTTGAAAAAAAATTTCCTAAATTCTTAAATATTATTATGCCTTAGACGAATTATGTATATGTTCGAGAGAACTAATTCATGATATATTTTATGATGGATGGAAAATTTTCGATGGCATTTAATATCCCATACCTTTGTACGTATGTTTAGATCTCTGCGAATTGCGTATGGTTTAAATTTCAATATAAATAGAATGCATTGTGTAAACATTAAGGTAAGGACAAATGTGTGTACGCTTATGCCTGACTTAGATCTTTTTACTTGCCTTTAATATAAGCTGTGATTCTAGAAATAAATCAATTGTTGTTGTATTGCATGCACTTTTTCTTCTTCTTCTTTTTTTTTTTTTTCTTTAAATATGTAACAACAGTGTATAGCAGTGTGCACTCTGATGTATTTCATATAAACTTCACCACACATTTCCATATAAATGAAAAGGCTTTTGTTTTTATTCATAATGAAAATTTTATTTTTACTGCAATTACATTGAAATCAATTTACTCTGTCATAGTGCACTACTGGTGCTGGCTAATTGCAAAATTTCAAAGAACGAAAGTGATAAACTAGACTTGGACTAGGCATGATAGCAAAGTAACGCCATGACAGAGAAAACACAAAATATTTGTGAAAAATTATCTTTAGTTCTAAACATGCTTGTTTAGTAACTAAACATGACAGAGAGAGAGAGAGAGCTACTCGAGGCAGATATCAACCACAGACTTAAGCTCTTCGTTGTTCTCGCTGCATTACTTTCTACAAAATTTAGAAAGAGATAATAATCCTAGCAATATAATGTGGCGAATAGTGTCCGTGAGGGAGCAATCTGATCTTCATCTTCTCGGTTTCTCACTTCCGGTTACCCTTGGCGATAAGATAGGTCTGATTTGGCGCATTATCATCTTGAAGAAACAACTTTTCGTCTTTCCCCAAAATGCGAACGTTTTTCTCTTATTTCATCATGTCGGCGTTGCATTAAGTACACATAATAATATATGCGGTTGTATGAAAATCATCTTCCGCTATGACCTTTCCAATACATGGACTTCTCTTCGCCTTTTGAGTAGAAATAGATTCTCCCCGTACACAATAATATTTGCGGTTATATGAAAATCATCTCCCGCTCATCCCAAGATCCTTATGCTATGACATTGCCAGTAGAAGGACCTCGCCTTCGCCTTGTTAGTAATAATAGATTCTCCCCTTTTGGTTGATTCTTTCGAATGGTCCTACATTTCATGCGTTTCACTTGCGGTTATGAATTCGAATCGAAGCATTCGATCCCAAAGCATCCCCATAAGTATTTTTTGTTTTGGCACACAGTGAGTAAGCAAAACATCCATTTTGCGCGCTGCTTTCTCATGTCGAAATTTTCACTTGACGTGCGGTATGCGTAAAAAGTCTACGATCTCTGCTATCTATTAAGTCGACAGTCATCCAAAATCTTTTTGGATATTTTCTTGATCATTATTGACATGGTCGACTGTTGCGATGCTTATCCCGACAGACGATCGTACAACCATGTTTAAAAAGCCCAAATTTATTGTTATAAAAGAAGGGCATGAAGTCCAGCTCTAATATTGGTGCGAGATATATGTAAAGCGGTGACCAATTTTTTTTGTAAACTTAATGAGCCCGAGAGAACCCCACTACAGGTCAAACAAATAGTAAACAAGGCATCTTCTTCTTACTGGAAACGAAAGCTTAAGCTTAAGGTCACAGTAACTTTTTTTAAGCCGAAGGCGCTACATATATATATCGGGTTGCATACTATAGGGATATATATCGGATATATATATCGGGTTGCTTACTATTGGGAATATTCTCGCACTTCAGCATCTGTTACTTCTTGCTATCGTTTTTTCGACAGCTTCTAAGTTTGGTTATTGCATTTCTGAAGGGGCCTTCTGGATATCCCAGAAAATATTTACCTGCGATCTATTTCATTAGAGGAAAAATCTTAGCCAAATGTTTTCTTTTTTTCCACATTTGAGAAGAGATACGAAAATCAACTGCTAGTAGATCAGCTAAAAAAAAAAAACAAAAAGCAAAGCAACTGTTCTTGTGGCCGCTACGTTATCTTAATGCAAAGTACGTCACTTATCTCAACGTCTTCGCATCGCATTGCTCTCCTTTGTTATTTTTTGTGTGCTTAGTAATTAATTTCTTCTTTTAAATAATCTAATAATGTTTCAATAAATCTTAAGTGCTTTGTCAAGTGTAGAGTTCCATGCCCTTTAAAATGTATTGTTCCAAAATCAGGAACGCTTCTCTAGAAGAATATGGGTGACGAATATTGATCGTAACAAAGAAAGCGATATTATTTGAACTGATCTGGCGATCCGTGTTCAAGAACTTATAATGTACGTAACTTAGATGACGACCGCCAAACAAATAGTCCACTTAAGCCATAAGTAGTCGCTTATCTTGCCTTCTTCTTCTTACACTTACACTAAATGATTATATCTCTCCGATTTAATCTTGCTCTCGATTAGAATAAGATTATATTAACTTTATCTGGAATGAGTTGGTTTCCTTAACTAGTTTCAGCTACTACGATCCACTTAATGTTTATTACTAAAAAAAAGAAATTTTAATATTAATCTAATTTTTATTTCTGCACGATTCTGCTCTGACTTCAAATTAAGTTCAATTGGCAACAGTGCAGGGCAACGTTATTAAAAGAAATTTTTGTGAATTGTGAAAATAAAAATAAATATAAATTTTTTTCTCTCTATATAACATATCAATGCATATATATATATATATATATATATATATATAGCATATATACATATATGTATAGCAAATATGAAATAATGACAACAACAAAATTCTCATTTTAATTAAATTTTGTTTTAGTTTCCCGTTTAAAATTTAATTAGAGGCGGCTAACTTTGTGAATGATATACATACTTATATGGACAAGAAGTTTTAAGCTATGTACACTCTCGTGTATATATTAATATTGAAAGGACTTTTTTTTTAAATTGTAAAATACTATTTATTTGAATGTTGAAAATGTCAACAAAACTGTTTATCAAAGTGCTCTTATGTAATAAAAAAGTAAAGCGAAACTTAAAAAACTTAGAAGACTTAGAAGAAGAAAACATTTGTAAAATCTCAAAGGGTGTCTAGGGTAAAAAGGCTAGAAATTTTGATCGAAGACTTTTTGTGTGTCTTTGATTGCAAGCCTTAATTTGGTGGTATGTCCATCAGTCTGCTTGTAAAAACGGCCATTAGGAGTTTAAAGCTTTGCTTGAAAACAATCAACATAACCAAACTTAATAAACTAGGCTTCCAAAGCGTTTCCATTCTTTAACTTCAAGTTTTTGGATCGTAGCCACACACCACAAAGAGACAAGATATAGAGCGAACCTAGTCGATTAATCATTTTTACGATATATATCAAAGTGAAAATATTGAACGTGGGATAGCAATAAAATTTTTGTTAAGGAAGTTTGATGAACATGTATTACCAAACGACAAATGTAGCGGAGAATTTTTCTCCTTTACTGCATTACAGGTGTTCGCTTATAATTGGATAACGAATTTCGTTTTGCATTCTCGACAAATGTAGCTGCCGAATATACGATTAACCCTACAGATGATATGATTACGGGCGACCGTACAATTGCTAAGGCCGTGGGCCACCTAAGTGAACGCGTACATGTAACGACTTTTCCGAATGAGGCGTCAATTTGTCAAAAAGTGATCCAATCCCAACCGTTTTCAATAGTGTTCCTCCTTGAGCACAAACTGTAGATTGCATAAAAAATACAAGGACAGACATCAAACGGACAGACATCAAACGGACAGACAAACGTAAATAATAAAAGGTGGGCAATCTTAAGTTTTTCCGGGAGTGACAATCGTCCACACACACTCTGTAATATATGTGGTGTATGTTATAAAAAGAGTGTTAACCCTCTCCTCTCCTATGTCGACTATATGACGACATTGTATTTCTTACATCAGGTTCGATGTCGACATTATATCTTTTGAAATTATTATTAGGTCTTTGCAAAAATTTTGATCAGTGACTTTTAAAGGTAAAAATGACAAAGAAATGGGAAATGCGAGTGTACATAGCGGTTGAATTCGATGGTTTTGACCTTCATCTACATAAATAAAATAATATTATTGATTATTCACCGTACACAGACGATAATCATGAAGCGCACAAAATTCTTCTTCTTTCAAATACCTTACTTTTGTTGTTTATTTCAACAAATTTGGCGCCGAAACCCACCAAAGACGTTCAGAGGCTTATGGTGATGCTGCTCCATCATATTCCAATTGTCGGTTTTGGGTTCAACGGTTTAAAAGTTGCGACGCGAAAGTGCCTTTTTTTGGCCACTTGTTGCAAAAGTTGTCCTGGATACCCTGTTGCAGCTCAAAAAGTAAGTTTTGCCATACTCAGCGTACTCACCAGGCATGGCGCCTCCTGATTACCACTTGCTCAGATCGGTGCAGCATAGCTTGGGTGGCACGCGGCTCGGCAAAATTAAAGAACCGCGAAAATGGGTCGATAAGTGAATCACTGCCAAACCAACATAAGTTCCTTCGATATGACGTCGCCATGTTGTCAAAGATATTCTAAAGGGTTGTAGAAAATGATGGAAACTATTTTGATTAACATATGTTGTAGCACTTTTCTACAATAAATGCCTTTTTCAAGTGAAAAAAAATGATCAAAATTTTTGCAAACACCTAATGATTATGCAGAAAGTGTTTGATAAAAAAAAAAAAAAAACACAAAATTAAGAATGCAAAGAGTTAAGAAAACCTTTTGAATTCATTTTGCATGAAAATTAGTTAAGGGCTTTTTTTTATGGAAAAAAGAAAATAAGTTTTCATCAAAGCAATTAACTATTTGGCAGAGTTGTTTGCCTTGCAATCACAATATTCAAGGGGCAGCTTACTTCAATGTATTCACTGCGGCTGGCCTTGTTGGCATTCACCTCTTGCTAAATCTTTTGAAAAATTTATAAATGGAAAGTATTTTTTACACAATAACTTGCTTATAGTGAAAAGAGAGAGAGTGCCTGAAGGGTTCGCCAGGGGACTGCTTTCAAATAATCATTTGCTGGAGTAAATTAGGTGAGCAAGAAAAAGATTTTACCAAATTTGAATTTGCGAAAAGCAATCGCTGGTGTAACTCTAAAAATTTACTATCTATTTCCATAGACGTGAACTTTTTTATAACCACGATATGTCCCCGCTATTGCCGTACGCTTACAATATATGTTTGCTTTAGTCTTGAAGTGTTTTTATTTAAAAAAAAAAAAAAAAGAACAAAGACAGCCAAGCGCAAGTAACAAAAGGTTCAGCCAAAGTCGAAAGTTATTTCTTTTTTCTTTTATATTTTACATTAATACTTATTTCTGAACACTTCACTTTATAACTTTATATACATATATATATATATATATACATGTATATATTTAGAAGGCATATAATGTATATTTTTACTATATAACTATAGGTAGATATTCATTTATTATTAAAAACTAATTGTATTTGTTTCATTGATAACAATGCACCTCTTCGTGTCCGTTGCTACCTATCTGTTGCCATTTCGTTTTTTTTCGTTCTTTTTTTTTTTTTTTGTTTTAAATTCCCTTTCTTTATATATTTATGTAATCGCAGATGATTTGTGTGTTATCTGTGCAAAGAATCAATAAAGTATTTAAATATTTTGCAATAATAATAATATTTGCTATAAAAAAAATACTAAACTAATATACTTTACTCAATAAGTCCTTTAGCTAACAAAGTTAATTTTCTTATTTTTTTTTTTGTTTTGTTAACTGATTTAATTTAAGAAAACTTAATTAAGCAGGTACTTGATTGATTAAATATAAGTCTGCCTTTCAGCGCTAGCTGCTGTCTCTTATTACGGCGGATACATTAGCAAACAGTGTCGTCAACTCGACTATTTGCACATAACGTTCATGTTCTTCAACATTTTACTCATCTCAAATACACTAACTTCACGATAGTTTTTGAAAAAATTCAGGGATTAGTTTTTAAAAAAAACAACCCTCAAAAGATTGCTTTGAAAAGAAACAAGTGAAACGATTCACTTCCCGGAAAGGTGACGTAAGACTTGACGACAATTCCGTAAGGACTACCCGAGGAGATTTTAATGGGTGCAAATCTCATAATCACTCAGGCCTTGAGCACTTTTGTTTAAAAAAGGCCTTCCCCGAAAACAAACGTAGGATGCGTTTTCTTTAACAGTGGGAGAAAAAAAAGAGCTACTTAGGTGGATAAGGCGCTCAGAGACCCATATTGACGACTAATTGCAATAGATTGCGAAGGTAGATCATTGTGATATAAGAACCAGGAATTGTTTTGCCATAAATCTGCTCACGGACAGACTCACGCAAACCATGTTGAAGTCCTAGATAATATTTCTTATGAATTGTTCCAACTTTTGGTACCAGGGCGCGGATGTACGCAATAGTCACAAAGAGTTGGGATGGACACACCTTTCATTGCGCCGATCCCATTCAGAATCACTTTTTGAATTGATGTCGTGTTGCCTGTCTGTCGGTCCGTTTTTTTTTTTTTCACTTTTTCAACCGACAAGTCGCAATCTTTAAAATATTTCGACGAAATTTGGTCTGTCGGTACGTTTTGGCTCAAGGACAAATGCTTTTGAAAATTATTCGAATCGTCTCACTTTTTCGACCGTTTCTAAGATAAGGTTTTATTTTGAATAGTCATTATATGAATAACTGTATTAAACCAAGTAGTTTAGGGGACGTAATTAAAGGCCGTGTCAGATAATTTTGCGAATGCGTTAATACATTAACGGCAGTCTGTGGCTTAACAGATACATTTTTAGTTAAGTTTCTAAATCGTTATTACTAATGTCTGTCCCTCCGAGCATTTCCATAATATCGAACAACTGCTGAAGGGGCGGGGTTAGCCGAGCGTAAAATAGTCACTATCCAGGATGAATACAAAAATCAAGGCAGTTTCCTCTGAACGAATTGCAGCGATTTTGAAGATTAAGAAAAAGTATATTTTCTGTAATTTTTTTTAAATATAGAAACAAACAATATTTAACAATATATTATAAAATTTTCATTGATTGAAAAATAAAAAAAAAAAAAACTTTAAATCACAATTTTTACCAGAGTTGCATGTTATGTAAAAAAATACAATTCGCGGTAAAAATTTGCACAATTTTTTCGCTTGTAAAACGTGTTGTGATCAAAGAAAAAAATTATTCTTTCAAGGCCCAGTCAATCGTGCCTAGACGAAATGTGGAAAATGTCAATAAGATCCACCATTTCCACCATTTTGGGAGACAAATGACGAATGTTTGAAATTGTAGTTAATTTCGAAACGATTAAATCACGTTTGTGTTTTCTTTCTTCCTTTTCTTGAGTCTGCTTAAAAGAACACACCCATCCGAGTTATATTCATCGTCGTACATAATATAATATATACATCACACAAGTGTCCAAGATATTGCTCCAAGTTAAGGCACACATTTAACATCAATATCGCGCAATCAACTCTTAATGAATATTTTTTATATAAGCTTTTAATAATTGTTACAAAATACTTTGCGATAACTATTTATAAAGTATTTGAGTTTTTTTAATTTAAGTACTTAATTGTCACTGAATCCAGGCCCTCAAGCCTTTTTTACTATTAAAAAAAAAAAAAAAAAAAATTAAAACCTTAATACGTAGTAGATGACTGTTGCCTTTAAGTTCTCACCATTGAAGCTTTAACTTAATAATTTAACTGTAATGTTAATACTTTTCTAGGATTAAAGTTCAAACTCTATTGTCATGTTTTTATTCATCTCTCTTGGTAAAACTGTTTTCATTACAATTGTATACATAGCTCAATGGTCAACAAAGTGTACATATATTACGTTCTTAAAAAAGTTGTAAACAAATTGTTGCCAGAAAATTATTTATTTTTACCTAAGGTTTTGGCAAAGTCGAGTGTTAGTATCAGATTTCGTCAGATTAGGAATAGGCGTACTCCAGCAGCTGAAGTAACTGAAATAACGCTGGAAAGCAAAGAAAATTTTAATATATTTTTTTTCCATATAGCTTCCATAAGGTAACAGTCGGCTCACTCCCTCAATTGATATTCCATTGAATCAAAAACTGTACACTAACTTTTGCACTTTAATCTACGCATTACCTTTTTTTGTTTTTTTTTTGTTTTAATAAATAATAAAAAAATAAATAAAAAAAATCGAAATATCTTTTTTTCTAATTTATCTTAAAATTTTTTTCTTTTGAGGCGCAAGAGCTTTGCGTGCCTAAAACATTCAAAATGTAATTTTTGTACCCTGCACAGGCAGAAGGGCTTAAGGTAGAGCCACTTTTTTTTATACCGATCGAGTCAGAATCATAATCTGTATTTAAACTAGAGTTAAACTAGTCTGTCCGCCTGTCCATGTGATGTCTGTCCATATAAATTCGCGTTCAAGCTGCAATTATTGAGACATTTCGATGAAATTTGATACAGTAACGTATTTTGATTCAAGGACGAACGCTATTGAAAATGGTTCGGATCGGTCCACTTTTTCGACTACTCTTTATGTAAAACTCTATTCTGAAAAGTCGTTATATGAAATAAAATTGCAATTTTCAAAATTTCTCAGCAAAAGTGGCTAAATAGTAGTATTTCGACATTCATTTCATAAATTTGTGTGAAAACTTTGGGTTGGTTGAGGCAATTTTTTAAACTCTAGAAGTCTAATTTTTAGTATATCCATAATACGAAGTTCATATAAAATAAGTGAAAACGTTAGCGTCGGGCTAGACCGATTATTAAATACCCTACTCTACATTGTTTAACACAGTTCTTATTTTTGCCATAGAACCTAGGAACAACATCCCTGATATACTTATGACCATTTTCTAGCCTGAAAACAAAGATTCCCTTTATTATAATCTTTGAATTTTTAATCGTATTTTCTAAAAAAAACAAACGTTGCGCCAACATTAATGCATGCTTACCGAAAACACAGGCTCGTTAAACATGATATGCAACTTCACCTGCATATGGCATGCACATCGCCATCGCTTAATCTGTCTGTTAAATTCTATGAACGATGTTAAATATCACAGTTCAAAAGATATTTTCTGTAGAAATATGCACAGCTCCCAAGCACTAGTCAATGCCTACACATATAAAGGAAAAAACTCTCATTCATTTTTTCTTGCATTTCACTTGTATGCAGTTTCGCTGTCTTTTGATAGATTGCATATTGCAAACTAAATTGGAAGCTGTATGTGACTGATGTGCGACTTCTATATAAACATTCATTTATTTTGAATTTTTTTTTCCAAAAATAGAACGAATACACTTATCGTCGTTACATCTTAGGATAGCATAAATGAATGACTTATTTATATAATTTAGTTTTGATGAAACCACAATAGACATAGAATTAGTAACGTTGAGAGCTATATATAAACGATTGAAAGCGAGATTTAATTTCGCGTACTCTTTTACGAACCCCGCTATTGGTTCCCTGAAATTCTAGTATAGAAAAATGATAATAATGTTAGCGTATACCCCCACAGTATCAAAAAAAAACCGAAAGGTCTCCAAAAAATGATTAACGGATGGACCTATGTACAAATTTTTTAAGTTGGCTAACTCCAACTAGGATTGGGAACAGTTTTTTTTTTTAATTTAAACTGGAAAACATAAAGAAGATCCATTCCTATCCATCAGTTAAGCATCTTGTTTCAAATTTTAAACAACAGTAAACAGCAGTTTTTTAGAACGTAACGCACGCTTATAGACTGCGTATTTTTATTCTCGATTTAAACGGTTTATGCAATGAAACAATTGAGTCCAAATTTGTTTTGGATATAGCTTTCAAGACGTAATTACAATTTCAGTCCATAGACGGACATATAGACAAGGCTAAATCGATTCACTATCCATAAGAATAGTATTGCGCTGAGAAAATAGTCAAATATTTCCTAATCGGGCGGGCTTACACAGCATATGCTTAACTCCTCAGCTACTAAAAATATTGACATGGAATGCGACAGAGACGTCGATTAGATGGTTTCCAAACTAAGAAAAAAACTACTTGTAAAAAGCTTGCAAATTTTTTAACACTTAATTTCTTCATATGACTTGGTCTAGAATTTGTTGTGTAATACGTTGTAAATATATGACAAATACACAGACCTTTGGTATCCATAAAAGAATGCAACCAAGAATGTTTAAGTGAAGCAAAGCCGCCTGCTAGGTAGCTTACATCACTTCGCCTAATACTGTCGTTCACTGATTTTCTTAATAATACATATAAATAAATGCATAATTTTTATGAAAGCCCTCATCCTGGCTATACTCAAATGTCAACGTGGTCTGGATGTAGTAAACTTAATTTACTTGTCAAAGATTTCATTATTTCCCAGTTGCCATTCGTCGTAACAAACCAAACAAAGTTACACTTTGTCACCATAGAAGGATGTGCTGTCATAAGAGCACCTTTATATGGTGCGGTCTAAAAAATAAATATAATTCCTTATGATTAATTCGCTAAAGACCAACTTTCACCCTAAAATCTAAAAAAAAAGAGCATGAAAGGCATAGTTTCCATTAGAGCCCTTGTATGGATTAGGATCTAAAAAATAGACCACCATGAGCCAAATTCGGTGGCGTTACTTTTTATGTCAAATTAATATGACGAGCGAATTGTCATCAAGAAGTATTCAAAATTAGGTTTTTTTTATCATATAAAGTCTTAGGTTCTGAAAGAGTGGTTATGTGTCAAGAGATTCAAAATAAAGCCCCACTCTATCAAAAGTTTTCGCACCAATTTAGAATGGCGACATACTCTTATCAAGCGATTTTTGTCGCGAAATTCTAAAAATGGCGTAATTTTTTCATATAATGACTTAGCAAAATAGGGCGTTATATACTGGACGTTACCAATAGGGCAATAGCGTTCGTGGTCGGGCCAAAACTAATCAATTTACTAAATTTCATCAAAATTTCTCGAACATTGCGAGCTCTAGGTTAAAAACAAGAATACAAGGGCAGACGTAAAACGGACAGACAGACAGTCAAGCAGAGAATCCTTTTCTGAATCGATCGGTATAATACAAGTTGTATATACAAGCCTATAAGACAAGTCTATTTCAAGTCCTTTTGGGTGCTACATAGGCTCGGGCAAACTTAATGCACCTTGTCCCTTGTCGAATGTTGTAGGGATTTTTCATATTATTTAATACGTGTTCAAAGCACGCCTTCAAACAATTGGATCTGTTGTGTACTTGCTTTATATCAAACAATCAACAACTTGTAGTAATTGCTTGATTTTTGACAAACTGAAATTGGTGCTGGTTTCGCTTCATTTTCATCGAGAGCAAATGTGGGGAAGTCATTAAATACACTGCCTTTTTTTTTGTTAGTCTACAGTATTAGAAACACAGGCAAAGTCAATTGAAAAATTTTAATGTTTATAATAATAAAAAACAAAAAAAAGAGCAAAATCAAAACACTATTTGAAATAAAAATATTACATGAAATATATGTTTATAAGAGTTTCGATACAATTTTCTTCTTTTCCTTTTACTTAAAGTGTCTGGTTAAGTTAAGTTGGAATAATATGCTTAAACGAAATGCAATATATATGTTTATATATTTAGGCGCGTACGTGCATATGTAAATAAGTACGTATGCAAGCAATAGGAATGAAATGAAAGATATATGCATGCATTTATGCATGCATACACATATGTGTTGAAAAGTTTGAATGTGTGTGTTTTAGTGTAAAAGCTTAATATATTTGCTTTGTTTCTTTACTGCAAAGAGCAAAACTTAAATATTTCCGCTCCTACTTGCAGTTTTCTGTTTTCTGTCGTTTTTTTTTTTTTTTTTTTCATTTTTATTTTTGCTTTTGCTTTCCGTTGAACATTTACAAGTCCATATCCCCGCAACCTAACAATAACACTTGTCTAAATAAAAAAATCAAAAAAAAAAAAAATAAATAAAAAAAAATAAAAATTTGTAGGTTGTGTGTGCATAGCACATGTGTAAAACATACATATATGTTTATATATACAGAAAACTATATATGCAAGTGGAAGTCAGTTGCTCGCTTTGGTTGCTTGCTTGCCTGTCTGTTTGGTTTTTTAATGCACTTTATACAATCTAAGGCGACAACTGGCGGCATTTCTTTTTTTTTTTTTTTATAGTGAATTTATAATAACGACTTGTTATACGATGACTGGCTGATTATATACGTACAAGTATAATACCCTATATGCACTCTTAAATTTTTTACATAAATATATATCTACATATATAGAGGGCCCGTAAAAGTTTATAAACTATATTTAATAGTTTCATTTTATTATAAATACATACGCGCAAGTAAACGCAAAGAGATATACTTAACATACGTATGCATATTATATATATACGTATGCAACTTCGGTACTGTAGTGTTTTTGTTTTTTTCTTCTTCTTCTTTTTTACGTTCGCATATAAGTGAACGTCTCACTTATACCGTGATACTGAGAAAAAACCACATTTGCGATTTTCTGATATTTTATAACATGATTTTATACCCATACATATGTCGATTTTAAGTACACGTATTATATGTATGTGGTATAACAGACATACTTGTACGTCAAAATTTATTTATCGTTATAAAGAGAGACAACTAATAGTCTTTCTCTCTCTGGTTCTCTAACTGTGTAACAGCCAGCGTAGCTCATAAAAATAGCTGACTTGCTTCTACCGATTTCAGTTGAGTTTAGTCGCTGCTAACAGCAATTTCTGCGCTTTCTGTTATTTAATATAAAGGGAGACGAAAAGCTTAAAAAAAGTTTAAATTCTAAGTTCGGTAAAATATACAACATTACAAAAGAAGATAACGCGGAAAATTTTTTACATTGTGGAAGTTTTCTCTCTAAGTAAATCAAAGAGAAAAGTTTTCTAATATTTTCATCTGTACAAAAAAAAAAAAGATATATTAACAAAACATTTTTTGTGCGTAACATATTAAAAAAAAAGTAATAAATAAAAATCTAAAATTATTTAATATATACAATAATAATAATAAACAGTAAAAAAGTGGTTATTAGAGCCAAATAGTGCTGGGAGAAAATATTTGCAAATAAAAGGATTATATGAACTGGTAACGCTTGCGAGACGCACACAAGAGTTCAGCTAAAGCAATCAGTTATTTGATTACAAAAAGGAGTTAAACGATATAAGACTGCGTTTTTCATAAAATATAAGGTAAAGCAAATTAAGGAAAACATTTCAAAACATTGATTATTTTTGATTTGTTTTACGTTAATAAATACAAGTGGAAGAAGAAGAACAATAATTGAGTTATTGGCAATTTTGACATGATAATGTGTTGTGCTCTCTATTATTTTTAATAAAAATCCAATAAGAAAAAAAGAAAGTAATGTTATGAAAGCCAATCATTCCTGTAGTTATAAAAAAAAAAAGAAGAAAAATCCCATGCGATATTCGATAACATTTACAAAATATGTCCAGCTCTAGCTCATTAAAATATTTTTATTAACATTCATTATTAAGGTTTTGCGGTTATCGAAAACCTTGTTTTATTATTATTAAGACATAATAACAATAATAATAATAATAAATGTTTTGTTTCTTTTAAAATTACTTATTTAATTAATTTTTTTTTCGTTACAATTAAGGTCATTTTTGTTCAAATTTTTTTTTGCTAATTAATTTCATTGCAAGAAAAAAATCAAAACAATATCTTCAATTAATTGCATTGAAAATATTTGTATTATAAATAATATGACCGCAGGCAATTAATTTATAGAGTTGCATGTTGTTAAGCTTTATTGCAGCTGCATATTACTTCATTAGTTAATTGCAAAAATATGTATATGGCAAAACGTGTCTTTTATTATTCTCCAAAAGCATTATTGTTGTTTTCGTTTTTTTTCTTTTCTTTTTTTTCTTCTTTTGTTGCTGTTTTGTTTTTATTTCTATAAATATTTTATCTGTTTTTAGTATCTTTTTGTCTACAAATCTGTGAGTTTTTTGTTATTTTTATAAATTGCAATAATTCAGTCGATAAAATAGAAACATAGAGAGTCTCCGGAGGGATTGAATAATTTGGCGACAATCAATTTTATTAGCTTATTGGCATACACACGGAATAGTGAATGGTCTTCTAAAATAAGTCGCGAAATTTATAAAGATATCAGTATAGATGTTTATGCGTATATGCCCACAACGTTGTTGCCTTAATTTTAGATTCTTTAGCAAAGATTGGAGTTTGCTTTCGGAACTTATTCTAACAACAATTGTTTTAGTACTATGTTTGGGCCAGGATTTGCAGTCCGTCACCTCTGTCTCTTTTAAATTTTTCCCTCAAACCATGAATAATAGGTTTTAAAGATCTGTTACGGTACTTAGGGATCGATCGAAGCCTAGTATGTCGCAGGTATACGAAAATTTCACCAATAGCCAAATATATTATAGACAAAGAAATCCAGGGAATCACTTCCCTATCATAAATCGTACAGTTTTAATGGCCTTTCGACTTTTATTCTAAAAGAACTATTTCGCACTTCTTTACTTGCTTTATCTTCTTAAATTGTTTTTCTTCATAATCCATTAAAATTACTTTATTATACTAATAATATTTCGTCTCTAGAACTACCAGTTTCCTGTCATATGAATATTGCATCAGTTCATTATACAAATGCATTAAAAAAAGCGCAAAAGACGTGCGCACTTTTTGTTATTGTAAGAGGTACAGATGTACAGCTGGTGACAAAACAAATGCAAGCATCTATGTAATAAATGTGACTAATGATTAAATTTGATTGCACTTGTCGTTAAATTTTCAATTCCTATTCAAGTACTTGAGACAACAAAAGGGCCGTTAATGCTTTGCTTGTGGAGCGAAGCCCGTTCGACCAATTGCAGGATCAACATTTAGTGAAGATTCTTATTGTCGATTGCAGGAAGGTTTTTGCTAAACCATGTGAAAGGAAGTTCGATTTAAGCAACGATAGGATATTGAAGAACATGACACGCGACTCAATAAGTTCGTAGGATGACTTTCAGAAAAAGATGATTAGTGTAAGGACGACTTACAGAAAAAGATGGTTAGTGACGAATTTTTATAATTGTTAGATAATATGAAATGCATCGAAATTTCATTGACTTATACTACTTTTAGTGACACGAAGATCCTTGTTTTACAAAAACGAAGGTTATGTCATTCAAACAACTGTAACTTTCAAACTAATGGTGGCAATGTTATGGAATTTTCGCACATTTTATTTGAAGTCTGGTACCGTCTAAAAATCATACGTAATCGTCGGTAGTCATGTCAGCGCTATTAGATCCTAGGAACTTACTGATTGAGGTGTTACTTCATGGCTTCAGCAGGGAAACAAGCCTTAAGTTTGTCAAAGAAGGAATAGATCGATCAATTTTAGTTTTCAATGAAAAATGGTAAGGATTATTGTTAACCTCGAAATTTTCGAAGGTTTCATCTCTCTCTGCATTAATTTTGTATACACCTAAGGCCCTTCACAGTTGACAGCTACATTCCTAAAAACTACACTCGGGTTGAATTTGTCTAGAGGAACTAGATGGGGAATTTTAGTAGTCATAAATTGCTTCTGCAATTGTACAAAATTCTGCGCAGTGTATGGACTTTGGGCAGTACAGAACTTTAAGTAGAAGTGACTAAAAAAATCATAAAAAATAATTTTTTATCAATCAAACCGCGTAAAGAAAGCTATCTTCAGAAGACTACATCGGTTTTCTGAGTTCGACATTCCCCTGCCAACACTCTTTGAAGTATATGGTCAGGAGCAGCGTAGGCCTTTGACTTGACATGGACTTATGAGTGCATCTGTCCGGAATTGAAGGAATCATCACAGAAAGAGATTTCAAACATTCTTTGAAGTATAGATTTAAGAGTAGCAAACATTTCTAAGTTGAATTCATCCGTCCTTGCTTCGCCAGAATGACAACGTTCGCTTTGCTCATATATCCCCGGACACAAGGATCAGTTTTAAAATTAGCTGCCAGTTGCTTACACAACAGCAACAGTAAAACGTTTAAAATAAATGAAAACCTTATCAATTCCATCCTATAGTTTCGTTCTTCAGATATCGAACTATTTGTAATGATCATAAAAAGTTTATGAAAAGCTTGATGATTATGCCTTTAAAAACTTCTCAGCTAACAAAAAGGCTGCAAAGACTATAAAAGAAAAGAAAGTTATTGAAAAAATTCAAAAAAAAAAAAAAAAAAATTTTTTTTCTTAACTTAAATTCTAAAAATATATTTAATACGTATATGAAAAAATATTTTTAAAAATTTTCTATATACACCGAATCACTTAATGTGTTTTGATTATAAATGTTCTAAAATAAGCTTAATTTCTCATTAATAAAAAAAAAAAAAAAATTTGAATGATTTGAATTGTATAACAAGATATTATATACCTTAAAATGAATCATTTATTATATGAAATAATCAATGGAGAGAAATTGTGCAAAGCAAGACAAGCCTCTTTACTAATCTAAACTATTTTTATAAAAACAAGGGGGGAAAAAAATGCAATTAATATGCGATAAACAAATATTTCTCACTATAATATGCATAAATAAATAATTCTCGTAACTCAATTTATGCAATTGTATAATAGATATATAGAATAGATAATACAGTAACAATATGTGTGTGTGACTGTACGTAATACTAATTTTTTTACAATTTTTAATTTTTTTTTTTCTTTTTTATTATACGACACCTGGTAACTTATTATAATTTTAATTGCTAGATTAACCACAATGGAACTTTTGATCTTGGAAATCGACTTTTAATGAGCGACAGTCTAACTAGAACAGTTAAGAAAGCTCTGGAATGTCACAACTAAGAAAAGACACCATCGCTTTAAGAAACAACCTCGAATATATAGAGTAATAAAAAGTCGTACATTTTTTTTTTTTTTTTTTTTTTTTTTTTTTTTTTTTTTTTTTTTTTTTTTTTTTT
>KK503107.1:33719-46249 GCA_000688735.1 Glossina austeni | reverse complement strand
TCATATAAGTATTTTCCAAAATAATGGAAAGTGGGCGAAAAGCCCATCCTACCGTAACCGTTTTCAAAAGCACTCATTGTTAAGCTAATAAGCGTCTGTTTGCCGAATTTCAACCAAATATCTTAAAAATTGTGGTCTGTAGGGTGAATACAAGAAGACAAGACGGACAGACAAACTTAGATCGATTCAGAATCAGTTTCTGAATGAGTTTATATAATGAAAGGCGAATCTATTTCAAGCCCTTCTGAGTGCTGCATACACCCTTATCAACTTAATATACCACTGAAGGACAAGTTCACCTTGTTCTTCCCCGAACTGGTTTAGGGGTATGAAGAAATGATTTCTTTTTAAATTTTTTTATCGTCACAAAATATGAGCATCATTACCGAGTTGTGACAGTTGTGAAGAGATTCTGTTATGAAGGAAGTTCGAATCAATGATTTTCTTAAAAATATTCATATTTGCATTAATTTTTTTGCTTTATTTATTTTTTTTTTTTTTTATCCGTTGTTGTCTCTTCTTTATCGTAACGTGTGGCCTTAAATTTGAAGCTTTTAATAAATAAACATACATACGAGTATAAGTCGGCTAATATATCATTTTATCTTTCAGATATTTAAAGGCTAATAATAATAAAAACTAATGATTCATATGAAAATTAAAGTCATTAATCATTTTGTGGAAACAAAAGGCTTTAAAATAAAACTGGGTGAAAGCAAGAAAAGAAAAAAAAAAACAAAAAAGGAAAAGATTATAAAAATTAAGTAAAAGATTAATTACACTCAGTATGGGCCGAATTTTTTTCTTTTAGCCAACATTAGCTTGCGTTCCAATATGAAATATTTTCATTAAACCATATCGTCACTTAAGCGGTATCTAAATAAGGAAGAGACTATGTACACAGACAATATAATAATAATATTATTAAATAATATTGTCGTGTGAACTATGGAAATATAGCGAGCAACTTTAGATAGTTACTTAGATAGTTGGATAAAATTCGTACACAAGCTCAGTATGTTTTAAGTACGACGCGCACGCTTTTTGGATAATTTTAAGCGAAAACTTGGGGTACCATAGTAAGAATCGCGATTTACTAAAATAGTGTTCGCGGGTTCCCATCTCAATGCGGTAAAGTTTACTTTGATTGTACTTAGGGTGATCGACCTACCGATTGAGCCCAAACCCACTGCACTGCGGCCGTCATCTCCCTATTTTTTTTTCTTGTTCCTCACTTATATCTGATTGTCATTGTGTGTAGTGGAGATCCCTTAAGCAATTAATCGGATGAGAGAAAAAACAAATTCACCGATTAATTGATAATAACTTCACAGCAGTAAAAGAATTGTACGTTAGTAGCTTTACAAAGAAGCAAGCAATCGTTTGCAAATTTAATTCGCTTCAGGTTTTTAACAAAAGAAACGGCAAAAGTCGTGATACCGTTATTCTGCAATCATAAATTTATCCAACTTCCAAAGATCACATGTGAAGAAATTTACAAAGACAATGGTTAGCAATACAATCAGAACCGTGAAACTTTTTAATTCCTCCTAAAATTATGTCTATAAGCTTCTGAACAAAGATCGGAATTATCAATAAAGCCACGGTAAGGATCACGAAAAACTTCCGCCCCCCAAAAAATACATATGATTGGGAAATTCCCCTGCAATATAGTTTGAAGAGACCTTTACGGAGTTCAACGACGAGCTTCCTCAACTTTAACAATCATAGGGTCAAGATAGGCCAGATAAATACATTTTAATATATGCGTTAGAAGAAAGGGTTGGTAATAAATTCATTTTTTTTTTTGTTTCTTTACCTACAAATGCGAAATCCCATAGACGATAATAAAAATGCTCTAAGGGGAATATACTTTTCGCGTTAGTGCTGTTGTGTTTATTTATTTATTTATTTATTTATTTTTTTTCATTTTAACAAAATTCTTTACATACCGGCACATTTTTGTCAATTAAACAAAAAAAAAAAAAAAAAAAAACGCTGATTAACTAATTAAAACTAAAATGAAAAATTTGCCAAGAGAAGAATTACATAAGTTGCGTTCTTCAACTTCCTTGATTTGATAGACTGTTAGTGTTTTTTTTTAAATGAAATTTTAACACCTTTAATTAAATGAATTTCGGTTTTCTTATCATTTTTTCTTCTTTTTTTTCAAATTCTTTTTTTAGTGCCAACAACAAATATGTCTCTAGCTAGTGTGCATGGACCACAGTTTACTGATATCTGCAGTCCACTAGGGTAAGTGCAAGAAAATGTTTTTAAAAATAATTGAAAATTAAAAATAATTATATATATAAATAAATATATATATATATATATATATATATATATATATATATATATATATTGTATATATATATTGTATATATATATTGTATATATATAACAAGAAATAAGAAATTTTTTCCCGACCTTAATAAAGAATCGACTTTCATTATTATTTTATGAATTTCCTAATAAAATGAAATGACTTTTGATGACTTTTTATTCGTTCATTATTAAAGCAAAAATTATTCATAATATTTTATTACTAAATAATAATAACAGTTAAATAAACATACTCGAATGCATGCTCGAATCAAAGTCTGAAACGCGTCAATGCAATTAAAGTTAAAAGGCAGAGCGGTATAAGTGTATTATTTGAATATTTTACAATTTTTGATTAAAATTAAAATACGTTAGTGTAAGTGTTAGCTGAAGGGTTGCAATTGCAAACACTTCCTGTAAGAGTTTCGCTTTATAGGGCCGAATTTTTTTCGCACTGAATAGTCACGATATCATGACGTATCACGTCCATATTGTTGGTAGCATTTCTTAATGATGGGGTCGTTTGGTTGGAACAGTCATTAGGTACGACGCACTTGCGCCATCTATATTCAGCTTTATCGTTGATGTTAATGATTCTCCTACTCTGCTACACGATTATTTGGGCCTTGGATATTGTAACGTATTCATAATTTATAAGAGCTTAATAATATCATCCTTCAAATTAAGTAAGAAAAATGAACTTTCCCGTAAATGACTCTTATTTGGCGCAAAACTTGACACATGAAAAAGATTATGTGTATATTATTAGCACACTATATGTGAGTAAAGTGTAAGGTCAAAAGTTAAGAATCGTACCTGGAACTTCTCTGTGAAAGCCAAAATGTAATATTTTTCTCAGAGCATATCGTTTTTTTTTTCGTGCCGAAGCGAGACCAACAGACAGGGTGGGTATTGAAAGGAAACAGGGGCACAAGGCATACCCTTTTAGTGGATTAGGTTACGTTTGTCCGGGTGTTCGTTAAAGAATAAATACGTGCTATTCTTTGTAACAGTCTGAGGAGTATTAGTGAGCCAAGAATATAAAAACCCCCTCTCCCATCTCATGAACTAGGCAACGCACACCTAACAAAGGCACGCTCATCGGTCTCATACGCCTCCAATTCTCCTAAAGTGGCACTTCCAAGTTGCTTTCAAATTTAGTGCAGTTAATAGTTTTCTCTAGACAAACAGGAAGGACAGACACAGCATCGTAGCAGAGGGGTAATCTTCAATATTTCAATCAATAATGGCGGTGGTAAACTATTCAAATATTCTCATTAGCTATTGTTCTGCAGTCTGCGAATACTCTTTTGATTTTTATATGGAAACTTATACCCAAATATTGGATAAATTAACTTAAAACGGTTTATTACTACAGATGTATATATTTTATGTTATACTATTGTTCGTCTGATCGGTACGGTAAGTCACATTTTTCTCATTAAAAATCATTGATCATTAAGAGTCATATCATGTCGTTGACGGATTTCAGACAATTATCATATTATAGCTTGAAAGCTAAGCTCCGGTTTTACCTAGTGTTACATTCATTGGAAGGGAAATTTCATTAAAAAGTCATGAGAAGCGATTTATTTTAAATGATATTTAAAGCTAATAAAGATATTGAACGGTTTCTTTATTAATAACTTTGTCTCTAGTAGCAGAATGTATCGGTTAGTCATACCGTTAATGGTTTTCTCTAAAAATATGAAATGCGCTTGAAATTAACTTCTATATATAAAAACAACAAAGGGTTATTAAACTTGACTAAAGATTAAATGCGCAAAATTTGCAAACGTTTTTTTTTTTTTTTTTTTCCTTTAATGCATTCCTTTTCCCGTTCTTTTCTTGATTTATAGGGTTTAAGAAAATATAATAAATGTTTTATTAATTTATTTTTGTTTACAATTGACTTTTTTTTAGACGCAGTAGTATTAGTATGTCGTCGTCATTGTCGGATTTGGTGGGTAGTCCATTGGAGATATCGGTTGATAATGTTTTAACCATTGAAGAGCTCAGACAACATATGGGCTCATGTTTTACTTGCGGTGTATCATGGACGGATGATCATGTTTCGTTGGATTGCAGTGAATGCGGTGGTTATAGTGTGGAAAGACCTTGCCCTTTATGTGATGGCCAATGCGGTGTACAATGGAAACGTGATTTTACTATGGTAAAAATTAAATACGAAATATTTATAAAAATGAACGGATTAAGTCATTCATTAAATAATTTCTATTATAGTCTCATGCAACTGGCAAAGCACGTTGGTTGGGTGTTTGCCCTAGTTATCCGGAAGCTGCTGCAGCCGCCGTTAACAATGTTGCCAATACCGCGGCCAGCTGTGCTGCTGCCGCAGCTACTCAGATGCGTTTAGCTACCGAACTATGCGCCCGCCTCGAGCAATTGTCGGCCTCAGCGAGTTCAGCTTCAACTCATATATGATTCCTTTAACCATATAGTGATAGTTGTGCAGAGTTCTTAGCCGTTGCCGCCGCCACCACCACCGCCTCTCAAACAATCGCTGACTGACAGACTGACTGAATGGCTAAGTTGAATGTTTGCTTTTATCAATGCCCTGTAATATTTCCGAGTAAGCCATTCATGTGTTTACTCTCTACTCGTTCTAAGAAAATGGGGGGCAGGTGTTCTTTAATACAGTTCTCTGTGTGATCTGCAGCTCAATTTAATTCATGATGATTTATTTTATACATTTAAGAATATAATTTAAGAGAATCATTTTTTCTTTTTTATTTTAAATTGTTTAGTTAATTTTAAAATTCTTCTTATTTAAATTTTTGAAAAACACAATTTAAGAATAATAATAAAGTGCAAAAAGAAATCGGTGATAATTAACAATTATCAGCACAGTTTTCTTTTTGTCTGTAGTAAATGTGTTGTGCAAAAAAAATAAAAATAAAAAATACAAAAAAAAAATGAAAAAAAAAAACGTAAAATTTAACACAAATGACTGCTAAAAATAAACTGTGCTTTAAGGTTTAAAAAAGTAAAGACTATCGCTTTAAGTTGTATAGTGAAAATGATATTTAAACAACAACAAAAAAAAAAAGAAAAAAAAAACAAAGATAAGAGGGAAACAGTTAAAATATTTATAGGACTTTTAAAATAAGTTTATGTTATAAAATTTGGAAAATTTTTGACTTTATTTTGACTCTCTTTTCGACTTTCCATTCTAAATTCTTGTCTCTTGGAAAAAATCTGCTTAATCCAGTACTTAAATTTTCTTTATTAAGAATTTACTATTTAATAATTTTTTTTTTTTCAAAAATAAAACAAAAAAGCTCAAAAAACTATCGATGTATTTAGTGATTTTCTGTGAAAATCACAATTTTTTTTTTCTTAATTACAACATTTTATAAACATAATTTGTTAAAACAAAAAAAAAAAAAAAGATCCTTTTCTTTTTGTGAATGTTAAAAATTTGAGTTGAATTTGTTTTCAATAAAAATTATATATATTTTTTTTTATTTGAATAAAACCTTAAATATATTTGTATTTATTTAGAAAAAAAAGAAATTTTTTATATTAAAGAAATTATGATGATTATTACACCCTACCCACTTGTGGTATAAGAGTATATAAAGTTTGCACAAATGTATGCAACACACAGAAGGATTTGAGGTGGAGCCATCTTTTATTATACCGATCGTTGCGGAAAATGATTCTAAATCTGGAGCTTGTCTGTCCATCTGTCCGCCTGATTTCTGTCTATGAGTTGAGGTAGATTCATTGTTTATTATACCCATCTATTCAGAATCACTTTGATGTCAGCATATTTGTCCGTCTGTCCATCTTCCATTTATACATTCATCCTATATGACCACAATTTTTGAGATATTTTGATGAAATTCGGTACAAGTCGAACGTTATTGAAAGTGATCCGGATTGGACCAATTCCCAGATAGCACCTTTCTACTTTCAGAAGTAATATTACGAATAACTGTAGCCCTGCGGCTTACTTTAGCGTTTTTGCCTGTTTTGTACCGATCGAGTGACGTCTTCAGTTCTGATTACGTTTCAATGATTTTCAAGTTATATAATACTTATCTATGGACTCTCTTCTTAACTAAAAAATTATTTCTTCTAAGACTGAATTTTTGAGCCTGTTAGATGCTAAACTGATAAGAATTTATACCTAAACTCATTTTGCAAAGAGCATATCAAATAGTTGATGTTTTGCAAAGTATTGTGACACTAGTCTAATTGATGGATTTGGATTTTTGCTTACAGCTAGTGATCTTAAAAAAACTAGATAATGTAGAAGTTATGTTGATCGAGGACCAAATGATGTGATTAAAAATAAGTAAATGGTCAGATAAAACCCAACCATAAAGAAATTATGAAATTGCTGTGATTGTACCTTACATCGTACAAGGGTGGATTACATTTGTGTAGATGTGCACAACTCTCAGAAGGACCTAAGATGGATTCACCTTTTATCATATCATTCGGCTCGGAAATGATTCTGAATCTGAAGGATTGTCTGTCCGCCTGTCTGTCTGATTAATCACGTATTCATCATTTCCCATCTGAATATGAATGTTTGTTTGTCCGTCCCTTTTATTTCTGTCTATAATTATGGCAAAAATGTGCAATCCTAAGAGTTAGGTGTTAACAAATTGAGAGGCGGTATTAATTCTGATTGAATATGTTTGGCCTTCTACTAATTTCATATCTTTCTTATAGATGAAACAGAGTACTCGCTGACGAAAAGTGGGTAATTGAATTTGAAAAACCTAATACTAAACCGAATTCCATGGAACCGAGTAAGACTGCCCTTAGCCCTTAATATTAATAAAGTTAAAAAAAGAACGAAAAGCAATAATATTTTTATTTATTTATATATATGCTTTATTTTAATATTGTTGCTACTGTTTGTTGTCAAATTGCCAACTTGTTTGTTTGTATAGCTTCGCCAGCTTAACAGAGCTTAGCCAATTTAACAGTGGTTGTCTTGACTGCTTTGCCATTTTAACAGCGGTTGTCTCGACTGTTTTGCCACTTTGTGCCATTTTTGGTTGATTTTTTGTTGTGTTTGCTTTTGTCACTACCACCTTGCAATTGGCACAAAGCTTAGTCGAGACAATAACCTAGTGGATATATTACTAAAAGGAGATTCGCAGAATGCTTTACAACCTCAAACTGTGTGAACATGATTTCGAGAAAATGCACTTCGACAACAGGTCGCGTTGATTCATTTTGTAGCCACAAAAATATAACTGAAATATTTCGGTTCAAAATTGAACGCAAAAGCAAACGTGCTTATCCTTGTATGTCCCGAAAGAAGTGTTTTACCATTCAATTGGATTGTAAAAAAGCTTTTCTTTCTACTACAATAAATTCTAATACATAGAAATTTTAACAAAAAAATTAAATTTTCCGCTTTAGTTAAGCAAAATGAAAATCGCAAAGAAGGTTCGAAATGAAAATGCTTCCATCAATGATTCCAAAGAAATGTTTCTTTGCTCATTTGCTTCGAAATTGAATTCTCTGGTAGAAAATATAAAGATAAGAATTTCCGCTAACTCAAGCGAGTTTTATGAACAAATTTTAAGTTTCATAAAATTTCTTCCAGTTTGCTTACTCTTTCTTCTGTAAAACTGATAACCATTTTCCAGAATTATTCTTATTCATCGCTTCAACATCTTTTGACATGTTCTTGTGAGCTTTTATGTGTAAGATCAAAAAGTATAATACTATAGGCAACGCTTCCCATTTTGATGTTTTCCCGAGACTTACCATTCATGTTTCCAAAATCCTAACTTCCGCTTCAGTTATAACGTTTACCGGCTTCATTGATTCTATGGATCTGGAAAGTGATCGACAAAACTGGTCTGATCCGAATTACTTTCAACAACGTTCGTCTTGTACCAAATTTCATCATAATATCTCAAAAATTGTGGTCTTGTAGGATGAATGCATAAATGCAAGATGGACAGACGGACAGACATGCTTGCATTAAAGTGATTCTGAATAGATGGATATAATAAATAGTGAACCTTCCTCAAATCATGGACAGATATCAGATGGACAGATGGACAGATAAAAAGCAAGTTCTATCTACGGACGTGACGACACTAAGGATGATGATATACGGGCAAAAAAAAATTGCGATCAGAGGTGAATGCTGCGAGAACATTGTATCCCTATATGCATAACATTTTACTCTTCGGGTTATATATACATTTTTTAATCTCCTTTCATATAACGAAAACTGAAGTTCAAGTTTTCAATGGTTTGTGATGAAAATTAGATCAGATTAGTAAGTTAAGATAAAAAAAGATAAATTGCACCAAATTTGGACCGTCTAGGCGTACTTTTTGGATCCTATCCTATAAAAGGAGTTTCACGAGAATTGACCCTTTATAGGGCAGAAAAGTCTACATTTTAATATGTTGTGATGACGATTAACCCATAAAAACAATTATATAAAAATTTAAATCTACAAAGTTTGGACAACGTACGCCTGTCTTTGTATCCTACCCTACACATACATTTTCACGAAAATTTTTGTTTTTTATGTCGAAAGAGTTTACGCAAAGTCCAAGTTTTATTATGTTATGATGATCAAAATTGACCCGTAATAGTAATTTAACATAAAAATTGATTGCTCTTGGCAACAACCATTCTTACGGAAAGTAAGCTTTTACTTGCAAAGGGATCCAATTTTTAATATACTCTTTCATAATAGCGAGTTTGTATAAAAACAAGGCGTACATTTTGTGTTCTTTGACGAAAATAAGCATTGTGCTGGACTATGTGATGTAGGGTATTCAATAGTCGGTCTAACCCGACTATAACGTTTTCATTTGTTTTCGTTATAATGTTATCTGGAGGCTTCCGGAAAACAAATCCAAAAAAAAAGAAAAGAATATTAAAGGCTTGACGTTCCTTTAAAGCCTTCGAATATCTACTAAGTTTTTTTTTCCAAAAATAACCAATTCACTCTCGACTGCCCTTGAATTCAGGTAGACAAGCCTCACTATTGATTGTTGTTTATCTTTGAGTTAATGCATAAATTTTCTATCGTTTTCATCCAACAGCGAATCAAACCATTTTGACCTTACGAACCATTTGCACATTGAAAAGAGAAGTAATTTGATCAGTGCTTTTCCTATAGGTGCAGTGGTCGTAAATATTATATGCGAAGTAGTATTGTTGTCAATCTACCTAAAACCACGATGAATAGAAATATTTTTGATGAAAAGAGCGCAAAAAATTCAATCAAAACGAAAATATTTTTCGTTTTTTTTAAAGGGATTAGTTGTTCAAAGGAAAAGAGGAAATATCTGATTTTTATAGTGACGAACGTTACAGATTTGAGCGAGATTTTTTTTAAATCCTGTAGTTCACTACTTTAACGACATAACATGCGTTTGATTTTATTTGTACTGCTTCTCGGAATGAAAAATATTACTGCTTAAGTTATAATACGCAGTAAAGGACAACGGAACAGAAGCGCAGCAATCTCTTCCTGAAGGCAATGTTTTCAACAAACATTTTCGGCAAACCTTTATGATGCTATGTGCTGTAGAAAATGTGCAACTTTTTTTTTTCCAAATATAAAATCTTATTGCTAAAGGCTTATTTTCTGTGAGAGCACTATCCCATCCAAATTTTGTATTATGTTTTTTTTTTAATTTTTCGTTGAGAAAATATTTCAAAAACTGAGCACAAAAATATAGAAAGAGATTGTAGACAGACAGGAAAAAAGGTATACAGAAAGATAACTAGATAGACGGACAGACGGAACTTGGTTTAGAAAGTGATTTTAAAATCGATTGGTTTAATAGAAGATGGGCATATACGAAATCTCGCTGGATATTCGATATATCAACACAAACACAATGTACACTTAACCGAGCAGGTCTGGGGACAAAAATTACTTGTTAGAATAAACCCGAATAACTTAAATGGGAAACACACTAAACAAAGAATATATTGAAAACAATTTTCTCTAAATCTTCATCACAAGTGTGTTTTATTTACGTTAGCTTTCGGAATCACAAAATGGATGCATGACTCTATATATACGCTCTCTTACCATTCGGACTTCCATGCTAAGTGTTACAAGTTTTCGACGGTTTTATTATTAATTTCTCTTTTATTATTTATTAAATACAATTTTGAACATTTACGTACAAATTCATTGGTCCATTAACAACATAAAATTAATAATAAAAAAAAAAAAAAAGTATTATTCTTATATACTACACACTTACATACTACTATTATAATAAATAATTGAAATGTAAATTTGAATAATATTTTTACAAATAATTTGGCCGTGATATGCAGCAAAATAAACTCAAATTTTTGTAGATTGATGTGCGTCTACGTTTCGGTGGCCAGGAATGCCCGTCCAAACCAGCCGGATTACGTTCTAAAATTAAAAGTAAAGCGAAATAATAAAAGCGTTACTACGAATCTTAGTTGCGCATCTTGTGAATTATTTTCCAACTCGTCAATGCTGTATAATACGTATTTAATTTAATATCCACCAAATTCATCCTTGACGACACAAGAGACAGTTAAAAAAATAATAAGACAAGTGATGTAGTTTTAATTAATGCTAAATATCAGTGCGTAAGCATGTGAATGAAGCTCCTCAAAGAAATATAAATGATTTGCCATCGTCTTTAAGCTCGAGATATTAGGATGTTCGGAAAGTCATTGCGTTTGCTTTGGATGCCAATGGATAACCCAGTGGATTTAATTGCTTTTCTTCATAGCCAAGTTGACACTTGAGCCCCATCGTTATTATATATTTTAACAACTAGCATAGAAAGGCTTGGTTTTCAAAGGATTTCTTTGATCTTGCGGAATAGGTTTTGCTTGGCGGTGAAAGCAGCAAAATCTGGTATATTTTAGTATTTTACTATCGACAAAGTCAAAATGATATTGAAGCAAGAAAAATATTGATGACAACCTAAGAAGAAGATGTATTAACGGAAGATCAGGGCCAAACCTGGTTTACAAAGTTCCGTTTCGACAATTTTGATATTGAAAGTCAGTTGAAGCTTATGAAAGCAAAATAGCGAGATTAACTGTTGCAAAGCAATGAATAAAAATTCGGAAAACCACAGAATGATTACATTTAGCCAACCGTGACTGTTCCTAATAATATATAAAAGAAATCGTCTCCCATTTTGAGCAAAAATGATTTTCCAAACAACCCAATATTTTAAAGAATGAGAAAACCCGAAAGCCTTAGATGCTAGAGCTTTAAGACTTTAGAATTTAGAAGAACTCTTTAGAAGAAGTCTTTAGAAGAAGAATTTAGAAGAAGTCTTAGAATTTATTCTCTGGATAAATTCATATAGTAATAATAATAATAATAATAATAATAATAATAATAATAATAATAATAATAATAATAATAATAAATAATGTAAAGCACAGACATAGAAAGTCAATTGAAATGACTTTTAATGAGTATTTGCGGTACAATTAAAAAAAAATGTTTACTACAAGTCGCGAATATTTTAAGGGATAAATTAAGAATTTTACTTATCAAGCGAGTTGCTTCTACTTTTAATTTAATTTGGAAAAGATTTGCAAAACTTTCGTTTTCTCTCTATTTACAATAAAGTTCTTGGCAAGTCGACCATTATGGCCAGACTTGATTAGATCTACAAAAAAAAAAAAATCCTTTAGATATCAAGAAAATTTGCAATTCTGACTATCACAAATGGTATGACGAAATCAACATTCATCTCCTGTTAGATGGTAGCTATAGAAATTACCAAAAAATGTCAAGTGTACGTAAAAACCACTTGTTTTTGCATATAAATGCACTCATTCATACATATTTAATCACACGGGTAGCCCCAAATAAAGGAGAATTTCGCATAGAAATAAAAATTTACGGCACTTATATGCGGGCATACAATACATGCATACAATGAAAAAGCGACAAAATAAATTGTATGTAAGAAAATTTGAATGTTTTCTATGCCATGCTTGCACTCGTATAATTTTTTTCCTATATACACACTTTTGTCTGTAAAGTCATAACTAGACGTGGAGGCAATAAAAAAGAGATACTTTTTTTTTTTATTCATTTCATAGTTGAACAGAGTCGTCACAATTTTTATACCCATCACCAAAGCATGAGGAGTATGTTCGTTTTGTTCAGACGTTTGCAACGCCGAAAAGGAAGCATCAGAGGCCCTACAAAGCAA
>KK503107.1:0-16043 GCA_000688735.1 Glossina austeni | reverse complement strand
AAAAAGAAATTGCAAAATTTCTTCGCACACTGTTCTACAGTACGACCACAATGTGGGCGCAGTGTTGCCAAACTGAAAATAAAAAAAGGAGGCACGCCCACTCCATGTCATAGAACATTAAAACCAGGTTCTTTTACTTTATTATCTTTTAACGGATAACGGTAATGGGTATAAAAGATAACGAATACAATTTTCTTACTTTTTATACTTCGTTTTCATTTGCATGTAGAGCCTCGATATGAGTGATGCTTTAGCCCAGCATCCCTGGTACAACGGGAGCGTATATTACCAACGCATGTTGTTAATTCCCATGGCCAGAGCACAGAGACCGGCCCAATTGATGGCTTACAAATTTTTCGCTGTCTCAATGGAAAGCTTTCAATCGGTAAATACAAATATTGCTTACCTAACTTCTATTTGACATAATATTTCCTTACCTCGTCGCAGGTACTAACAAATTCGTATCAGTTGCTTACATTAGTTAAAGCTCGCCTTGACGTGGAATGAGTACAATGCTACGCCACTTTTATTCATAAGAAAATGAATTTTATTATCGCACAGTAGAAGAAAAGAGTTTAGTACACATTCACAGCACGCCTCAAATATTAATGAAATAAAAAACGAAATATTTCGAAAGACAAAGAGTTTTATTTGTGATGAAATTTCGGGGGTTTTTCAACATGTGCCGAACGTCTGTCCATTTCATTAAATCTCTAAAATTGTTATCAGTGTACCTCTTATTCTTCTTCTTCTTCTTCTTCCTCTAAACAGCAAATCAACAAGCGAAAATTCGTTGAGCTGTGTGAAAAGGGCCCAATGTGAACGCAGAGCTGTTTGCTTAGATCTTAGTAAAGTTCGGGTTAGATTTGATCTATAATATTATTATTTATTTATTTAGCTTTATTTAATTAAAGTCCTTCGAATTTTGCTTGTCATACGTGCGCGTATTGATTGTCCCCCACGTAGGATAGAAGCGAAGAGCGAGGAGTAAATTCCGTTGCATAAGAAGCAATGTAGTACATGAGTAGAAAGTGTCATAGGAAGGAATTGATGCGTGTGAGAGTAAGAAAGTGTAAAAGAAAGTAGATTCATAATTACACGGTACACGCTTATACGTCTTGATGATATGATTTAAAATAAGAAAAGACTACGAAGCAAGCAAAGGTGAGAACGCAAAAGGTGAAGAATGCTGTGGTCACGAAGACCACATGTACTCAATTTGCGAAGTGTAGAATGGCGGATAGAAGTGATGACATTCGGACAGACAAAAGGGATATGATCAGGAGTTGGCAAGTCTTCACATGTACATAAAGGGCTGTTCACTATGTTAATTTTGAGTAGATGATCATTGCATCTCGTGTGATTGAACATCAGTCTGTTAATAAGGCAGATATTGTCACGTCTGAGTCCACAATTGATAAAGCAAGAAGCTTTATTCATTTGCAGAAATAAAGAGTATAAGTCGACGGCCATAAGATGAATTATTCCATCGGTGTTGCTAAGAAAGAAGTGAATGTTGTTTGTCGATTGCCCTCGAATCTGCAGGAATCGGAGCACGATCCTTAAAATGAGATGGTCTGCAGCATGCAATTTTATCTGCAGTGGTGTTGTCAAGAATGCTAATGCGACTGGGCACCCAGAGAAAATGAAAACAAAACGTATCAGCTTTGAGGATATAAACTAAAGATCTGATCGCTAATATATGTAAGGGTGAGTTTTAGCTGAGAGAAATGATTGCAAAGCGGATAAGACAGATTCACTGGCTGATATCCTGAGAGGAATTTTATACACATTTAGTAACAGTAGTAGTAACAGTAGTACATTGATTCAAAACCTGTTTTACACTAAGCAATAAGTTCAAATTTTCAAAGCAGAATGCACACCAAACCAAACTCATATTTCGCACCTAAAATTTTGCATGAATGGACCCTTTTGCGGAGGTAATCACGTAAAAAAAATTTAGCTTTCGCTGTTGTATTCAGCTAAATAGAGAATATAGAAGCGAAAGTTAACTTTGAGCTACGTGATTAATCCCCAGTTTGGGGCGATACCGAAAAATTGAACAACGTCTTCAACGACGAATCGAGATTAAGGCAGGCTTTGTTGAACTTTATTACGTTTCGAATGGCATTACTGTTAGCCACAATTTAGGGAAGACCGTAAGCAAGCCACGCAACTTCATGCTGAGTGAATACCTGGACAAAGAATTTTGCCCGTGATACATGAAGTAAGTGAAACGACGTCAAACTCTCCACTACTCTGCACTACGTAACATCTTTCTTTTACAGTTTCCATATAAAGGAAAGGGAAATATGGAAGAGTGAGAAGATGAACTTCCAAAAGAGTTTAAAATATTTTTATATAAAAAATCCGTGCATCCGGGCTCGGTGAGATTTTGCAAACAAGATTAACTTCCACCTTCATGCGTCGCTATTCATTACCGGACAAAGCGTAATTCCTTCTCATTCAAAAATTCTTTATCTACATAGAATCCAGATGAATTGACTTAAGACAAGCAAAGACTGTTTCTTTGCTCTTTGATGCGTTTGTTAAATAGTTGTTCTGAACAACTATTTTCTCTTCCTTCCACTCGTTCTCGACAAATAGAGTATTAAGCATAAATGCAACTTAATAATCATCTTAATTATTCGCAGTGCATTCATTTCATTAAATTGTATCATCGTTGTCTAATGACACTACAGGTGAGAACTACGGGAAATTTTTTCATTTACTTCACCTGTAAAAATTGAAAATTTTTCTTTCACACGCAGCTGTAAAGTTTTCCACATTAAAAATGCTTATAGAAATCGATATAATTTAATGGATAAAAAGGCAGACATACCGTTTCAGTTGTGTCATTATTAAATGTGCCATATGTTTACTGGTTTCAACGCAAGTTCGTCGCAATTTGCGTATTTTCTCACGTAACTCCGGACAATCTCTTGGTTGGCCAACGAGTATCAGCATATCGCGAAATAAAGCCACATGACTGTTAATTTCAATAATTAACTGAAAATAATAAATGATCAAAGAAACATATTTTTAATTAATAATCGATTCCCTGATATTGACGTCAATCATTACTATTTTAAGAACTGTTAAGCTTATTGAGAAAATAAAAAAAAAAAACAAAAATAAATAAAACAATAATAACATAACAATGAAATTAAAGTATGTATAAAACCATGAGAGACATCATTTAAAAAAAAAAAAGGGTTTTAACTAACGCAGACGTTCATGTGGCAAATCTTTTAATTAGTAGTAAAAAGCAGCGAGAGAAAAATGTTTTTCGATATTCTTTGCTTACTGGTGGCATAGGAGTAAGAAAAACTAAGCATATCATTATGGTTTATGGCAATACCGTGAACGCAATTATCGCTATACGCACTAATTAATAAATATTATTATTATATATATATATACTATTATTATATATATATATATTATTGTTATTATATATATATATATAATAATATATATAATAATATATATAATAGTATATAATATATATATATATAATATAATAATAATATATATAATAATATATATATAATAATATATATATATATAATAATATATATATAATAATATATATATATAATAATATATATATAATAATATATATATATATATAATAATATATATATATATATATAGATAGTTAAAGAGATAATAGTGAGAATAAAACCGATTCGTTCGGGTTTAAACGAATCTTAAAGCACTTACTTGCTATTGCATGCGGGCTAATCTTTTTCATATTACATATAAAGTCGCCGAACAAATCCAAAAAACATAGCTTCGACTGGGCTTAAAACATAAAATTTTTTTTTTAATGAGTCTTTAATGATCAACGTTAACTTTAGTTATGCATACGTTTTGTGCTTAGGTTGCTTATCGTACGTTTCACTCGTGCTCTATTTATTATTTATCCTATGTTTTATTCGAGACTCAATCAACGTTATTTTTATATATTAAGACTTTCCGATGCAATTCTTTCGCAATCATTTCGGATTAGTTTTCGTTTGCGTCCTTCAATCCTTGCCGCTACCTGAATAAAATGATTAATGCCATTTATTTCGCGGGGATCTTTTCGCCTCTTTGGCGGCGTTGCAACCAGATCGATTCAGAATTTTATACTATACTATACTTGCTGTAACGTGGATAAAGGGAACAATTTTATATCGAATGGAATCGAGAATGTTAACGACGCCTGCATCGATGTTCTAAAGAAAGTTTACATTTTTAAAATAGAAATTCCTCTTACTTTTTGAATCCAAGCTTTACATGGTCTGACGCCAGATAAGGAAAAACTTTAATTTTTGTATCTACAGTGAAGGGAAATAAGATGATGTTAATAAGAAATTTGGACAGATACAAAACAAAGAAAACTCACATTGATAATCGAAATGGTCGCCTTGAGATTTTTTCTTTTTTTTTTCGAAGTAGAAATTCCGTTAATTTTTTGTATCCAACATTACTTTAGTTGTTTATCCTCCGAACAACTAACGAAAGCGGAAAACCTCTACAGAAATTTAAAATATTTCAAACATGTAGGACATAGAACTTTTATAAAAAGTTGCTTAAGTTGCTGAAATTTGTTCAGTGACCGCTAAGCTTGAATCAAGGCAGTCAAGTCCGAGCGTTCGTGTAAACGTTTCCGTTTAACATTGATAATAAAATATTTGCAAACCTTACATTATTTTGGCAAAACCGACGCCAAGATAAGTTTCACACAACTTAACCTAAAAAAAACTTAACCGCAGAGCTGGTCCACGAGAAGTTCGCATACATGCTTATGATGATTTCTGGCCCTTATAATCATTCTCGTTTTGTACAATGAGGTGAAATAAAACGTCTAGAAAAATACGAATGACTTATATATTCTTTATTGTCCATCCACTCTGGCAAATGATTAAATGCTCGCATTTCTTTGATCTTCTTTTTTATAGATAGGTTTATATTTTTACCCATATTATGCATGTCCTACAGACCTGCGGAATTCCACTAGTCCGTACAAGACCGTATATTAAATGTCTACAACTGAACGGATAATTTTATCACACAACCAACCACTTGTTCTCTTTACTCGTCTGGAACACTCGCGTAAGCCAAAACAGGTAAATCATGTCCGCGCCTGTTTCGACCGAGAGGCCACCATCCCCACATCCACTTGGTTATAGTCGTATATATGTAAATGTGCTTATACTATTCTTAAAACTACTTACTCATACCTTAACCTAAAGTTTGATAATCAAATAACTTCCGATTTTGCTCTTCGCAATATATATATATAGACAAAATTTAATGGGCATTCTATTCGGAGAGACAGATTTCTGTAGGGGTTTAACGTCCGTACCGGGCGTGAAGCCTTAATCGCATGGGTTGCCTACAACCATCGGCAATCAAATTCAGTCGATTGTGGACCCCCCAGGGAGAAAGACAATTTCCATTGAAGGGGGCCTTGCTACCTTGAGGTACCGCAATAGAAAATGGGTGTGGGCCATTTTCTCATTTGATGGTTTACGTCGAGGCTTATCTAAGCGCCTCTTAGATAGCTTCCCGCGAAACTTTGGGGGAAGCACGGCCACCACGAATACTCCCCGAAGGGCCGTACCCAAGCAGTCGGACCAGAAGGGCATTCTTCCGACTGTCAGATGGGTAGCGTGCATCTTCCTGCCAGGAGCAATCCTGCTTTTGGGCAACCTGACCCCTCGGGGAGACAGACAGACAAATTTAGAACTGCCTTTTTTTGACTCTTATGTGTGGCCATGACAAATGAAGTAACAAAATTGACATAACGTCTAACCGCAATGTCGGTTAGACGGTATAACATATTTTTGAACGCAAACACCATGACAAAAATAAAAAATTTGCATTTAATTAACAAATTTAATTAACAAAATATTTTCGCAATTATTAAATTTCGCTTCTCGCCGGGTACATATCAAAATGATGCTGGCGTGTGCATGTTCAGCTTTTACACTGTAAATGTTAAAAATCAATTGGAAATAAAATTGCAAAGTTAAAGCGTAAACAATACGTTTCCGCTTGGCTTGTATATAGGGGCAGCTCGTAGAATACATAAATTAAAAATTTTTAAAATAATTAATTATGGATAGAAGAGAGATTTGATTTGATAATAAATTGCACTAAAGTTCGTTGCAGTCCTTATTCATCGTTTTGAAAGTGTTGTAAGGTGTTTTTTCGGTAATTATTGACAGCCAAGGAATTTCGCTCTAACTACAAAATATGGCTTAATTCGATCACTATCCGTGATGGAGTAAAATTAATTTTGACCTCACAGTGCTCATCTTGAAAATACAAAAATATAATTTATTCACACAACGATTACAAAAGAGGATTATCTTTAATATGTTAGAACCATTCAAAGCAATTGAACTCAATAAAGTTCGATATTTACTCGATTCAATTCATTCGCCTCCTCCCTGAATTCAATTCAAATCAATTCATTTCTATTTATTTTGACTTTTCAAGCTAAAGAAATAAATTCTAAGACTAAGGTCTTAAAGCACTGGTGTCTAAGACCCTTTAATTTGTATGCGGTCCGATTCAGTTCAATTCAAATTAATTTAATTTAATATTTATTCACTCAACGTTGCCACTCGAACAGCCTAAAGTACTGTTTGATGTTACTGATGGTGCTAATGCATCAGGTTCCCCCCGCACTATTAAGTTTGTGCGGACGGTTGTAACATCCAGACCATGCCTTTTATTATATCAAAAATAATTCTGAATCGATTCAAATTTGTCTGTCCGTCCATCGGTTTTGTTTTCTTGTATCCAACCTATAGGTCACAATTTTTGAGATATTTTAACGAAATTTGGTATGCTGATGTGCTTTGGCTCAAGGACCAGCGCTATTGAAAATTGTTCGGATCGAACCATCACTTCCTATAAAAAGCTTTTCTTTTGAAAAGTCAACATATGGAAAACTGTAGCGTATGCACGGTATTTAATGGAGGTATGACCTATGCTTGTCTGTTTGCCTATCCGTCTGTTGTCCGCCCATGTATTCTTGTGTTCAACGTACAGATCGCAATCCTCGCGATTTTTTGCGCGAGAACAAGCATAATTAATCGAACCACTTTTCCGACCGTCATTATATGGAAAAAAAATGGAATTTTTTCTTTTGCATTTCTCGACAAAAGTCGTTGGGTAATAAACTAAAGACTTTATAAAAAAACTTGGTTCAGATTGAGTAATTTTTTGTTCAACCACTATTTCTCTATTTTTTGGACCTCACTCCATATAAGATTTGTCCTGAATAGTAAGCCCATTGCGAAAAGGTTTAATTTTTATTATTATTATTATGAAAATTGATCTATAGTGGCAAACTAGGAAAGAGTTAACGGTAGGGAATTTGGATCACATATATCTACTTTTTAGACCGCACCATATATAGCGGGCTCTCATGAAATTCCTGTGATTTGAAACGGGAAAATAATGAAAGCTTTGACAAGCAAAATAAGATTTCAAAATTTTTAATAGTGTCTAATCTTTTGTGTATTATTATTTAAGCAAAATTGTGTAGGGTACATAATGGTGGGTCTTTTTCGACTAAGGCGTGCTTACGCGTGTTGATTTTAAAAATGCAGCATGAGATGCTATTTATTACTTTTTAATGATATAATGCCGGAAATGTCTACTTCTTTTTTTTCTAGGACACGCCCACTTTGTTATTTTGATGCAAAACTATTTCTACGAAAATCCGTCAATTTTTGTGAATCATTGTTGTCGTAAAAATAAATATAGAGGGGCAATATATCGCTCAAATATATTCCTTGATCGTTTGGAAACACGACGCTAAAAAATAGGCGTGATCTGTTTGCATACACATCTACAATGTAGAAGAAACTAAAGTCATCAGGGAAAACACTGACAATTATTTTAAATTTTCACCATAGATTTCTGACGCATAGCTACCCAATTGTTCGCAAGACCCACGTGCATATTCAGTGCAAAAATGATTCCAATCGCTTTCGCGACAAAATTTAAATCTCAACTTAGTACCAAACTATTTCCCATTTATTCGAATGCACCTTGAATTGGTGTTAGCAAATCGCTTGAAATGCTTTTTCGAACTGAACATGAAAGTGATCTTAACGAATATTTGGTTCAAATACATTCGAAAATACCTTAATCAAAAGTTACACACGGAAATATAAAAAAAACAGTTGGCATTTTCCGGTAGAGTTAACGGATGTCCATAACTCTAGTATTAACATATCGATGGATATCATTTTTAGCCTTTATTTATGTGCCTTTCAAAGAACACTTCATTAAAGTATAGCAAAATTGCGATTATCATTACAAGTCGATTATATCAACCGGCTATGATTTTCAACGCATTATTTCTTGTACTTCAATTATGCGTTCAATTATTGAGAGAGAATTATGAAAACAGTTTGCATTTATTTTAATAAAACTTAATATCCGTTTCACTTTTGTAGAAATTATATGCTACGTCAAAAGCAATTTACAATTCATCATTTCAATAAATTCGCTTGATTTCGGTTGATTAACAATTTCTTTAAGAGAGGACGTGATTTTTCATGCCTGCCAGGTAAACGTTTCTATAAAGATTCTGACAAAGCCTTTATGATGGGTTTTAATGCATTCGGCATGAACTTCATGTTCTATTCATATCCTCTCAATATGTCGAGCGTTTATTTCAAACTTTCAAGTGAAACTAATGACGGAAGCAAGAATTTATTTAGACTTTTACAGTTTCTTACTTGAATGGAATTTAGAAATTCTTGCTAATCATATAAATAATAATGTGACGTCTACAGAGTAATTAGCTTTCAGTTATTTTGAGACGGAAAAGACAAACAAACAGCCTTGTAGAGGATTAAGGAGAAAACCAAACCAGGATACATTTAGGAGAAAACATTCATTGCTATCAGCTAGCAATCTATTGCTCAGGATTTGAAAATTTTGAAAAACAAACACTTGCTTATCTATCTTCAACGTTAAAAAAGTAACACACATTCAACAGGTGTCAAAACCAATAAATTCAACGTAAGGACTTTGAAAGCAAAAAAAAAACAAAAAAGAGCAATCAACACGAATTGATTGTCTAGCAAACGTTCTGAGTAAATGGAAAACATAGCTACGCTCTGTTACGTAGCGAAACTGCAAAAACTAAACCAAATAAATGAAAATTTCAATTAAAATTTCTAAACCTGCAGCGGAAAGGAACAAGAAGTAAATGTAAAAAGCTTTGGAATAAGTGTACTTGAAATTTTATTCAAAGAAATAAAATAATAAAATGCTTTGAAAAGTTGAAATGTGTTACTCAAACACCCCCATATAAATCTCTTTGGCGCAGTGCATTACAACCAAAAAGTTTCGTAAGTATTGTGCTTATAACGCTAAGAAGTAAGAAATTTATATTCGCTCGTGACCAAATCTTTTACACTTTTACCGTTATCCTAGAAAAGACTCAAAAAGAAAGAAAAGACTCAAAAAGAAAGAAAAGAATTCAATTCCATTGTCTATAATATTGGGTTGGTGCAGCTGATTTTTTCTGGCATAGGATGTATGCGGTGTACTTTACGAGTAAGAAGCAAAAAACTCGGAAGACAAAGGTGTTCACAGTTTTTGTTGCTTAGGCGGGATAACGCGCCGGTTTAGATGATTTTCATTCATTTCATTTTTGCGAACGAAAGAATATTTATCACGGATACTACACAGTTGGACAAACGGACAGACGGACATGCTGCGATGCAGGTGAAGAATTTTTATACTTTATGGCGTCTTTGAACCGTGCTTTCTGGCCTTATAAAGGTATTGCAAACATATTAAACTTTTGAAACTCTAAAATATCGGGCGGGGATGATCGATTTTCTTCATTTTTATGCAGATATTATACCAACACCCATACTTCAAATATAATATAAGTTCAAATTTTTGTAGATTTATCTGCCGTAGTTTCTGAGTAACGAGCAAAAAAACAATTTGTTATTCCTTTTCTCAGCTTATGTACAACTGTAGGCGTTTCCTTCGAGCGATTTAGCTCATTTTCAATAACGACCAGAGTGCAAGAAATTTAAAGCCGATGGCTTAATTTTTGCGGCCAGGAGAAGGTTTACTACAGACACTATACAGACGGACAGACGGACATGTTTCAGAATTGGATGCTGGTCAAGAATATCTATACTTTGTGGGGTCGCTGAAACTTCCTTCTGAGCTTTGCAAGCGTTTTGACGAAATGAATATACTGTCCATCCTTCGGTGATGGGTATGGCAAGCCTAAAAAAAGGGCAAAAGCACTTACAAATAGAAGCAAAAGTTTGCATGAAATTTTGCCAAATTTGTTCAGGAAATCATGTCCATAAGACTCTCAAAATAATTGATCTGGATCAAGTATAAACATTAGTTTGCAATAAAAAACCGCCACTCTTGCTTAATAAAGGTTGCTCAGCAATAGTTACGTATGCAGGGAAAGGACTTATCTCCCTTAGTGAATAGTGAAAACCGAATAAATTCGTTGCCTTAGATATGTGTTAAGGTTGAAATTTGTAAAAATTAGCAAACGTTGATCATCTGTAGGGCATCTGACGTCGTAAGAGTGAATCGCCGATTTGGTCTTGTTTTATGAAATGTTCAGATTCATGATGAACGAATTGACTTTCTTAGCTAAATTGTGTTTTGTGACTGACAGGCTTTTTTTGTTATTGTTGCAGCTCATGCTTTGATTCCATAACTCTCTGTTCTCACAGTAGATATATAGAGATGGAGGAATTTGGAAACTGTTTAGTTTCATTAATATAAAGAGCTCCTGACGTGACCTTTTCTAGTAGAAAATCAAGCTGATATTGAATGACCAGTGTGACCATCTCTCTCATCTATTATTACACAAAGCATTCACTATTTGTTTCCTTTTATAAAAATTCGAAGCCATCATAAAGTTTGAACATGTTTCTAATTAACTCAAAAATCTGAAATTCTTTCATTGACATGCTTCTTCTTCTTCTTGTTTTTTTTTTTTTGAATACCTAAAAATACAAAAAATAATAAGTTTAGCGGTCTAAAGCACCGATGCTTGCGCATATCCTACTAATGAACTGCTTTTAATCTCACTCGCATTACTTTAAAAACCAGCAAAACCTCAACGAAATTCAAAAAAATTATAATAAGTTTTCATCAATAAAAATAAAAATTAAAACTTAAGCAAGTTATTTATGGCTTTGATGCAAATGTTGACCAAATTTGCTAATTAGCAAAATTCTGCTAATTTTATATTTTTCGACTCTTATTCACTTTGTACACATTTCCCTTTTTTTCCCTGAAATTGCTAGGGCGATAATGCAAAAGGGCACTAACACTGGTCCTGTGTCTGCTTTTTTGCTTTATAATGAATGGCACTTTGCTCTGTTTCCTCTTTTCCTGGTGGCAGATATATCAAAGTCAGTTCTTTACCTGGTTAGTCCGCCAGGTTTGTCTATATATCTACCTTAGTATCGCAAAGGCTAAGGCAAAAAATTAAACACTGGCGTGTGTTGGGTGATCAATTAGTCATCTGTACGCATGCTCACAAGAGATTACAGATAGAGGAGACGTAAAAACGGGGTACGGTTTGTATAGGGATCATCAGCATGCAGATATATTAGAGTCAATCTATATCTATATCAGGATCAGTCTAAAAATTGATTGTTCCAAAAACGAGAACATGGTTAAAGAATGAGCACTTGCTTTAAGATGTCGTAGGGTAGGCACGCAATTTCACGACAAATGGAGGAGAACAGTGAAAAGGTCAAGTACTTCTATTAAACCAATTGATGCGTACACACACTCAGTGCACAACGATCGAATTTAGACATAGTAACGATCCTCCCATAAACATGCTCATCATGCCCAAGAGAATGTAGTGTACAAAGAACAACTTGCATGCATGAGATCTATCTCAGAATAATCGAAAATTTCATTCCAGAGCTAGGAATGAAAATTGAAAAAAATTCGTCCAATAAATAAAAAGCTATAGCTCATGATTGGTTGCAGGAACTGTTGGTTTAAATAATTTCATAGAAATATATGAAAGTAAAGGTTTAATGTGAAACTGTGATCCTTACTTACTCTTTGTTATTCTTATATGTTACTATATGTTACATATATGTTACTATAAGAAAATCGATATCGAAAATGTGAAAAACTGGAAAAATTTATTTGTTATGCAACACTTTTTCTCGAATAGCAACTTCCGTTATCTCAATTGAAATCACTCAGAGGGTCGAATTTTCGTTACATAAAAAATGCGAAAATGAGAAATGACAAAATCATGATTTCAGTCAAATCACCTCGAAATCCATGGCTTCACCTCTTTGTCTTTTGATAGATTAGAGCTGAATTTGGCAGCATTGGTATATGCTTTTTCGTTTGTTTACGTCGTGTGCTTCTTTCTGTTCTTTCTACCCTATACTACTAAGGATATAACTAAGGATTAACTTTATGCGGATGTATGCAACACTCGGAAGGAAGGTCTTGAGATAGAGCCAGTTTTTTTTTTTTGTACTGATCGATTCGGAGAGTGATTCTGAACCTAAGCTTGTCTACCTGCCTGTCCGTCTATCCGTCTATCCATTTTGTTTTCTTCTTTTGAAACTGCGGGCCGTAATTTTTGAAGTCTTCTGATAAGATTTGGTGCACCGATTTGTTTTCGGCCCTAGGACGAATGCTATTAAAAATGATACCGCAACCGGAACACTTTTTCAATCGGTTTCCGTAAAACGTCTTATTTCGAAAAATCATTGCAAGGAAACCCGTGTTAAACCAAGTGGTGTAGAGTGTTTAATGGTGGGCCACCAGGGGAACAAGTAGAGTGCCCAGCCGTTTTAAGGACTAATTTGTACCTAAAAATATTTTGTAATCATCACTTCACTTGCACCGAAACCAAGTAAAATTTTTTCCCGCTTATCACGCTTTAACATAGCACAAGCAATGCTTCTGAAGGTAATGCCAGTATTTTTAAACAAAGTCATGGAATCAGGCTTAGGGCAGTCTTTCCCGATGATGATAATACTTCCTCCTTACCTAAAAATTTTAAAGAGATAAAACTTTTGACAGAACAGAAATACGACCTCAGATATCAATCTGTACTTATAAGTAAATGCATTGATTATTTCTTCTTTATAAATAATATCCTCACTGATCAGAAAACAATCAAGACTTTAAAAATAGCAAAAAAAAAACACAAAAAAACACAAAAAATTCATAAGAACTTATGGTTAAAGCAAAACTCAAATAATTACCGTATTTAAGTTGGTAATCTTATCCAAATCGATTGACGTACTGCCCCTATGCTGATGATGATGATGATGATGATGATGAAGTTGTATATGTTGAAAAGCATGTGTTGTTAACATTTTAAGTTTAAAATGATTAATTGTTTCACTGATTTCGATTTTAATAAACAATTCTTTTATAGAGATTTTTTACAATAACATACGATTTTCTAACAAAAAAAAAAAACACAATTGATTACAACTTACTTTGCCATAAAAATCGTATTTACACAACTATTATTACGCATGCACAACTATAAACAATAATAATAAGTGAACGTAAAGCTTTAGAAAACATAATAATAAACATTTTTTGTTTTATTTTTTTTTTTTTAATGTTTACGGATTTCACTGCAATTTTTTCAAATCCTTTTTTAACACTTTGTAGCAATATGTGTGTGCACACACACAGGATTACTTTAATTTATTTTGAAACTTGCAAACAGCAATAAATTATGTTGTCTGCTGTCATGAGTTTCATACGTTCGTAGTCACGATAAAAGGCTTGCGAAAGTTTTGTTTGTTTTTAAATCATTGGAAAATTTCGTTCACTCGCGGAAGTGACAGTAAGCCGATTGATATCATCCTACAAAATTTCCGATTGATTTAATTGCAGTTTCTATTTATTATTAGTGGGAGTATATTTATTTTTTTCGATGCAGGCAAAGCTGTGACAGAAAATCAGGCTTATATTCAAAGTTGATCTCTTAAGTGCTATCGAGAACTCTTCTAAAGTCATTTCTACATTGTGTTAATCTTAATCTTTTTATTTATATTCATAATTAGCGATAACTCCTTCTGAGTCATAGAAATACCTTCACTTCTACTAATTCCGGGGGAACTAAAGAAATTAAAATGTTCGATAATATGTGAAGAAACTATTGCTTACAATCAGCACGATTACGATCATTATTGAAATGAAAATTATTTTCTTATTGGATATTTTCTGGGTCTCTATTGAGGGTTACGCTTGAATACTAATAATGATTAATATTTTTTGAGCATGAACAAAGTTCAGAGACTATATGAAATGGACACAAATATCCCTAATATCTGGATAAAGAAAACCTATCTATCGGACAAGCGATAAGCGAAAAGCGGTATGAAAAAAACTTTTTATAGAATTTGAAAATAATTCTTGCTTCATGGTTCGGCTCCTTTTTTTTTTTTTTTTGGTCTATTGAATTTTATTATGTCTTACTTTGTTTTTTATTTTATACTTATTAAAAAAAAAAAATAAGTTTTAAAAAAAAAATTATTTTTAAAAATAAAATTAAAAAAAAAAAAATTTTTTTTGCTTTTTAAACCTATTCAAAGGGTTTTTTGTTGTAGTGATTTAATTTAATTAAATGTACTCTACTTGATTATTATTTATTATCCAGGTTTGTTTTGCTTTCGCTTGTTAAGCAAATGCGATGCAATTATTTTGGTTGCATATGTGCCTTCCTTTCTTTTTAAATGTTTGCTAACATTTGCAACAACAACAATGCCATTTACCATAAAATTATGGGAATTTTTAATTGTATAGCAGCGCATCAGTTCGGTTATCCTGGAGAAACGTTTCGTATGTGAACATTTAAAGGTACCTTGACATCATGACATTTGCATTTGTTTACACTGTTTATACAGTGTATGTCTTTAAGTGTTCATTGTTCTGGCTTCTATGTATGTACGTATGTTTCTATGCTTAACATAATATTAAGCAATTAGTTTTCCTTACTTTTTTTTATTTTCTCCTTATTATGTTGTCTAAGCACAAAAATTTAATTCTCTTAAAATATTTATGAAAAAGTAAAAAGTTGACAAAAAGTTGAAGCGACTGTCATAAATTGTTATTGAAATTTAAAGCGAAAAAAAGAGGAAGAAGAAGAAGAAGAAGAGTGTATAAAAAATTAAATAATGTATAAATTTCAACTCCTTTTAAATAACCCTCGGTTGTGTGTGTGTGTGTGTGTGTGTGTGTATGTCGTCAAGTAATCATTCCTTTCATGTCAAACGTGTGGACAGAATTGTTTCTAAACTCATTTGTGGCGGTGTGTTCACGATGTGGTATATGTGGTTCCTTTTTGCACTTTTCCCCTCATTTCTCATTGCATGCAGTTTTTCTTGCGAAACTCGCAGTAACTTAAATACGCTTTTTGTTCGTGTTAACGCAATCATTATGAGAATTATAACTAAATTCAAATTTTTCTCATTTGCGCGTCTTTTTTTTTTTTTTGTTTCTTTCTTCTTTTTTTTATGCAGAAAATAATTTATTATTTATTAATTTATTGTAATGCATGCAAAAGATTTCCTTCTATGAATGAATTAAACAACAAGAATGCATAAAAAGGTTATCTTAATATTTGTGTTGTATTTATTTATTTATTTATGAAAATTGTTAATAGAATTATTACGATATCAGATTTAGTTTTAACACTTAAAACACATAATCCAGCCATCGCATTGAATGTTTACGTTTCAAATTTACACGCATAACTAAACCAAAGAAAAATGTAAATAAAACGCAACAACATTTTCGCAATGAAATTGTCTGTACATTTCTTCTTCTTCTTCTTCTTCCTTATAAAAGTTTATTCATTAACATAACCTTTTTTTTTTTTATATATGAAAGGAAATATCTTTATGTTAAATATGAAAATTCTGTTAATTAACAACTTTTCAGTTATAACATTCAAGCCTGTAAAGGAGGAAAGAAGAGCAATCTTGTTCGTCAATAGTACATTATCTCTGTTAAGA